>OX155960.1:23265219-23295227 GCA_944548615.1 Micropterix aruncella | reverse complement strand
ATTTTATATATATATATATATATATATATATATATATATATATATATATATATATATATATATATATATATATATATATATATATATATATATATATATATATATATATATATATATATATATATATATATATATATATATATATATATATATATATATATATATATATATATATATATATATATATATATATATATATATATATATATATATATATATATATATATATATATATATATATATATATATATATATATATATATATATATATATATATATATATATATATATATATATATATATATATATATATAAATATCTATATATATATATATATATATATATATATATATATATACATATATATATATATATATATATATATATATATAATATATATATATATATATATATATATATATATATATATATATATATATATATATATATATATATATACCTATATATATATATATATATATATATATATATATATATATATATATATATATATATATATATATATATATATATATATATATATATATATATATATATATATATATATATATATATATATATATATATATATTATTGCCTTAAACGCTTCTTTAAGGCAATAATCGGGGTTGAAGTTATCTTTACGGGCTAGAATGTTTTGCGGTTTTCTCAACATGTCTTAAATCTAATTTAATATCATGTCGGTTTTACTCAAAAAACTTCCCTTAATAATTGCCTAAAAACTCAATTTAGGATTTTTCCTCAAACTTATATTTAAGGGAATAAATAGTTGGGGTTAAAGTGATCGAATATGGCAAAAATATTTTTTTTTTTGTTTTTTTTAAGTATCTATTAATTTTGGTTAAGTATCAGATTAGTTTAACTCAAAAAAGGTTTCCTATATAAATGCCATTTCCTATAGAAATTAAATTCTGGAATTTTTCCTCAAGATCTCTTGAAGGGAATAATCGATGTTAAAGTGATCGAAAAGAGCTAAAATGGTTTTTTTTGGTCATTTTCTTAATATATCTTAAGTTCGACTGAATATCAGATCGGTTTTAAAGTGGTTTCTGAAAGAAAGTGTACTCAACGTACCGACGACTGCAGTCGGTAACGTTGCCAACAGTCGCCACAAATACGTAAACAGAATTTTTCGGAACCGTTTTTCGGAATTTACAAGTTAAGTCCGGCCACGCTTCGCTATGGCTCAGTCTGATACGAAATGAATGGGAAACACACCGATATCGAAGTGCACCGAAGCACCGGTGCGGGTAGACTTTTGTCGCGCGTTTTCAAATGTGTAAAAAAATCAAGTCAATCAACCGACCACTTTTCGAGATTTGCGATCACAAGCATACGCAGGCTGAATTTTTATACATAAAGATTAGTACCCTTTCAAAAAATAGTCTATTGGGACTGTCGTTTAATGGAATTTCTCAAAACCTCTTAAGTTTTTTGTGCCTATTTATTCTGTTTAGTATTTTTAACTTATTACTCCATCTTAAATGTGTTCTTTTAATTATGTTTGACTATATCTAATATTTTGCATTTCGTTTGATTATTTCAAACTATTTTATTATATCGTTACTGTCAATGCAGTTTTTGAAGTTTTTCAAGTTTTTCAAGAAATGTTCATATACTTGCTCTCCTATATCGTGTACTCTCCCAATTAACACCATCCTATCTCCACGAGCTTTTTGAACCACTAAGCTCCCACGGTCTCGTACTTCGGTCAGCCTCTGACAGTTTATTAAAAATTCCGAGTCATAACAGTGATTTCTATTCCTATTCTTTCTGTGTCCATGGTGCAAGACTCTGGAACGATCTCCCATCAAATATATGAAATTTGCCTTCTTTACCATCGTTTAAGACTCACCTTAAGGATTACTACCTTTCTAAGAAGTAACCAGTTCTTCCCTTTTTCTCCTGTTCCTCTCCAATTTCCTCTCCTCGGGCATTATTAGTTTTAAATTCTTCCACTTGTCTGTATGTTATGCAATAATCTTTATTTTCACAATGCGCGCATGTACCACTTAGTTTAGGTTAATTGTAAGACATTGCCATGCGGCAATAAGCTCGCCTTTTTGTATACTAATTAAGTGCAAATAAAGAGTTTATTATTATTATTATTATTAGTTTTAACTCTATTCATTTTCCTCTTCCTAATACACTTTTATTAGTTATATAGATTCTTAATTAGATTTATATGGCTGAACAAAACAAAATGACAATATTTTGATCACAGAATAATTATAAATTATTGCAATATAATTTTGAAAGCATTTTAACATTGCGTCCATTAATAAGCCTAATTGCGCGTTTTATTGAGCTATTGAAGGTTAGTTTGAGCGTACGAAAGGCAAGACGAAATATACTTACATACAGGACAGGAGTATAATAAACGGGATTTGAGTGAGAACGACATCGCGCGAGGGCGTCCCTCTTCCTTTCTTGTTCTATTACCATTGGAGCACGTCCTTACCGCAGCGGGATACAAGCCCGAGGAGGCAGAGTCGAATTTAATGCGCCATTGCGACATTTAATATTAAAAATTACATAAGCTAAACACATAGGCTGTATTCGATTTCTCACTTGTTTATTGTCGTGCGTGATTTTCAATTCTTAATCACATGTAAATTAGTTTATATATATATATATATATATATATATATATATATATATATATATATATATATATATATATATATATATATATATATATATATATATATATATATATATATATATATATATATATATATATATATATATATATATATATATATATATATATATATATATATATATATATATATATATATATATACCTATATAAGGGTGTAAATTTATATAATATATTTTTTTAACAATATGTAAAATGTTCATGAAAAGCTGTTTATCTACTGTTCTGATGGACCAGTAACAATCCAACGTTAGTTAAACTCCTCGTACTATAGGGCAACAGCGCCTGTTTCCGCACTTAGATAACTTAACAAGTTATCGGAGCCGCGTCTCTTTCTGTCCTTAGATGACTTAATAATTACTGGAGGATGTCCTTAGATGACTTAATAAGTAATTTTCGGTGAAATAATTTAATGGAGTATATTTCGACACTAGTCGTATTCATCTTGATGACATTTCAAATATAAAACACTTAAAAAAAAACTGAAAATTGAGAAATTGAATAATTTTATTTTACACGATCAAGTTTAATATACTATGTATACCGTAACAAATCATTAATATATAATTATTTTAAAAAATAATTGTTGTAAGCTTTTATTGCATATATCCAAACGAATATAATTACTGTATTAATCTTGCCTATTAAGACCAGAACCCTTGCATGCGCCTAAAATATTTATGAAAGCCAATTCCCAAGATTTAACATTTCTTTCTTTAGCATTATCGCCAAGGTACTTAATAATGTTTACTTTAAAACAATTATCGGAGGTTAAATTGTGTGCCCTGGCATGCAATGCGATTGAAGGTTGACTTTCATTGCCCTCGAAATTTCGTGGGCAATGAAAGAGATACTACAGTAATTACACTAGTTACAAAAATAATTTGGACCTTCAGCCATGTGGTCGTGCACATTGTAAAACATGTCCTTTATTAGATCGAAGTATGTATTTTACTAGTCAACACTACCAATCAGCGTAATCACATCCGATATGAGTGAATGCCTTTTCCAACTCGTTGACACGTCGCCTGGGAAGATCGACCATGAGCGGATGTAATAATTGCGGTTTGGCTCTAGAGCATCGCGTTTATGTATCTGACGATGAATCGCGGGGCGATTATCCAAATCTTGCCATAAAGGTTTCATTAAAAACTCCGGCCGGCGTGTAAATGTTTTTTTGTGACGGCAATCGATAAGTAAGTCGATCTATAAGCAATCGATAAGCAAGTCAATCGATGAGCAAGTCGATCAATCGCGATGCGGGAGCATAATGGGATGATTATATACGTACGCATGGCACGCATTGGCCAAGCGTCCGCCGACATGAATTAAACCATTTTCGATAAGAAATGGTTTTAATGTAGATGAAGCGGAAAAGCACTGTTTTCCATGAGTTAAACTGCATATCACATCCGAAAAAGGAACATTCTGTACAACACGGAATAATTTAAATTCGGCTATCTGTCAGTCCGATCGGGTGATTGAATTATCTGAACGGCGGGGAAGCAATTTTAGAGCGCGGTAAACGTAAGCGATCGTAAGTAGTAAACGTGAATACGACGACGATATATTATTGAATCGGTAGATTTGATTGTATTATTATGAGCGAAAAGCTTCAGATCGGCCAAATGATAGATCACGCGGAACCATCAAACTAGAGTGGATGATCACTGATCGATCAATTTACTCGGGATCGAACCACGAGACAAACAGTCAGCGGGATTCTCAATGCTCGGTGAAGACAATTGGCGAGAAAATTTGTTGCACATTCGGGGTGCAATGTACCAAGCCTGCCTTTGTGCGAACGCCGTTTTTAGCCGAGATATCTCAAAATTTAAACCTTACCCTGCCCTCGTAATTTTTATTTGCTGGGTGCGTACTTGTGTATGACGTCATCATAAGCTGATCTCATTTTTATTAACGCTTCCATTTTTTTTCTAGACATAAACGAGTCTATATGAGGCTGTTAATAAATCAGTATTACAATATACAGCATTACAAAAGGGTAATGCCACAGTATACCTGGTCTACCACTCTGGTCACGTACGGTGGTAGTGCGGGAATACCACCTTGATTTTGCGATGATGGAGCTGACACTTCCACGAGCTCTCAAAACCGTTCAAGCGTATCAATCCAAAAGTGTATCAATTAGATCTGCGTGGCTGAACGACAAGACGTAACGTATTTATTTATTTATTTATTTTCAGGAAAACCAACAGCTAATTATAATTTAACAAAGCCGGAGTAACATAACAGAGAGCCAATTAAAGGTTTCCACGTTTAAATAACAGTATAGATCAATATGTGATCTTTCAATTAAAGCTATCGTATAAAAATGCTTCAAAAATTATTCAACAATTAATGCTAAAACCGACGTTGTTACAACCGCAACCGACGTTGTCCAGGGTAGACTGAAGTGCTGTTAATCATTTACTGCCGGTAGGCGGCAAACTGCTGATGTTACTACGCAGATTATAACGGTGGTGGGGCGGCGGGCTTAGCGCCCGCGAATTTTAATATCCGCCGCGCACACAGCACTCAATTATCTTGCGCTTATTTAAAAAAAGATTCCACGTAGTAGAGGTATTATAGCCGTCGTCTCAAAGTTCGGGGTTCTTTTTATTTCAATGGGGTTCCGGATCATGTGGGGAAAGTAAAATTGTTCGTTGGATAGCACAATGGGTTTTTGAAACTGCACCCAGTGGCTAGTTCCACCATTCAATGTGCGTTCGTAGATCACCATTTTTTCTCGATGAACGTTTTTAACACCTTGATGACTTCCATCAGTCGAGCTACAATGGGCCGTTTCATTTGTCCAACGTAGGCAGCGTTTGTCCACAGCTGCATTCGATTTTATACACACCCGGGGTTCGCAGTGGTATTACATCTTTAATATGACATCCTCGGATTTAATATTACGAAAGGGGATATGTCATATTGACGTATCCCCGGGAATAAATATTATTATCAACCGAACCCTTAATAGATTTTCTAGTAACTCCTTAACCCCTAACCATAACTTTCACATTTTGAAAGTCAGTCAGACCTAATTGTTGAGAGCAATTAAGGGTTATAAAATAACTTTGAGAAGCAGAATCCAATAAGCTAAAGTAACTAGAGATGTTGTTTGCATCGAACACCATTAACTGAGCAGTAAATAAAAAACCCTGGTCGTTGGGTTTTGGCAGATTTCTGCATATCTCCCGGGTTGTTGTCGCACACGAGAACACATTGCCTTGGGTGACACTAAAATCGGTTGTGTCCTGCGGTGATCTAGATGATGAGTGTGATAACGTCACTGTACCTGTCGTAGTAGTAGCAGTTTCAGTCGCGTTATTATTTCGAAGTGCAGCAATGTATATAATTTTGATGATAAGATCTGTACTTCTGCTTGGATTTGCAAAGACCTGGTTTATGGGCTATACTAAGCTAATCGATGCAAGCATTGCAATCCTTGATACATTTAAAACGATCTGGGGGCGATAAGTTATTGAAAGCGAGACATTTATAAAAATATTCATGAAAGATATTGTCACACATACAATTGAATAGAGTTTGTGTTATGTTTTTTGGTTTAAGTATACTTTTTGCATACGGTTTTGCAATTTGAATTCGTGAGGTGGCAGATGTAATAGCAACAGATTGTGTGTTCTGATATATTCTGCTTTGACAATTAACAAAATCAAAGAGATTAGCTTAAATATTTATTTTTACATTACGAGAATCTATCCCAAAAGCGCGATTTTCGTAATGTAAAAGATTTTCGTAATGTAAAAGTACCCTCTTATGCATATGCAAAAGGATATATTCATATAATTAGGATATGGTTACAAAATTACTCCGAAGTTGTTCACTTGGTGGTTAATGTCATTTTTTTTACCGTTGAGCTTAGGCTCCTAGAACTTATTGAAGTCGCGCTTGTTGGTAAAATTAACCGGTATAGAATAAAAATAGAATTAACCGATAATCCCTTGCTAGAGAACCAGCGGTGTATTTTGTTGATCGCTGGTTGGGTTATTTCACTCACCCTTCCAGGAGAGCTGCCCGTTATCATTACAATATTGTCTGTATATCCTTGCACATATACGTTTGCATTAAGCTTCCAAAAGTTACCAAGCTTACCAAGAGTTCGTGTATTACCAGGCACCATGGTAGCGAAAGGGGCACCCCCCTCCCCCCCTTCTTCCCTTGCACTCAGCCTCTTTCCACGGCTACTCTTACTCGAAATATGACCAGTAATTTAGACGGCAATAAACTGACTGCGAGAACTAGCTTTTACTTGAAAGTTGGAAGTGTTTCGGTTTTTGAATGTTTGCTAAAAGGCGTCCAATATATCTAAAATTAATTATCTAGTGTACAAAATAAGAAGACACCCTGCAAAGGGGTGATATTCAAACCTCAGAATTGAATCTGAGAGAAAAATATTTTATTACAACTTTTATATTAAATAAAAAGGGTGTTCGAATGCGGCCCCTGGTATGAGCGAGTCATCCGATCCGTAGATAACTTTTCAAGGATTATAAATAAAAATGGTGGCGTGAGTATTTCCGTTTGCGCACGAGGGGGAACCCCCCAATTTCTCAAGACGACGGAAATATCGGGAGCTAAAACGGCGGGAAAAAAACAAGAGCCCCAACCAGAGACAAACCGCCCGCCGAGCCACTGTACTTCCAGAAGGGGAAAAGAATTTTGACCTTTGAGGTACTTGTGGAATTCATAAAGTAATTCTAAATCTTTAAATTGCGTCATTTATTTTTTTGTTAGGTAGGTTTTAGTTTTGTTAGTGACCACACTTGTTGAAGGGTAGCACCTAACAAATGTGTCAATATTTCACATATCCGCTATTTATAGAAAATGAACATACTTAGTGGTATAAATAATAAATCCATCCGTAGAATGTAATAAAATCGTTATTTATTAATGATGAAACTATAATATTTATTTTCTTTCATTCGCAGGTAGTGGAATATCAGCCTCACAGTTTCCATGCTTGACAATATTCCACCGTAAGGACGCGGTGAGATTTCCATACGTTCATTATCATGTTATATATACATTATATACATATGTATATAATATATAATATATATATATATATATATATATATATATATATATATATATATATATATATATATATATATATATATATATATATATATATATATATATATATATATATATATATATATATATATATATATATATATATATATATATATATATATATATATATATATATATATATATATATGTAATATATATATATATATATATATATATATATATATATATATATATATATATATATATATATATATATATATATATATATATATATATATATATATATATATATATATATATATATATATATATATATATATATATATAGTTATATTTGATAAGGTTTGTAAAGAATTCCGTTTATAGGATGATGTTTGTTTAAAATAAAATTAGTTAAAGCTACTTAAAAAGTAGCGAAGGAAATCCCAGCTTGTATTGGGAAATGCTTATGTTTGAATGAGATATACTTACGGATGTGCACGTCTTTCGACGGTGCAATGTAAGTTTAAAGGTCCTTTTGCAGTCGACTAACGATCACTATTCATCCATATATCTCATAAATAGGGCTTATCCTTATGCAACACAAAATGCCTTCAATTGAGACGAATTAAGCGAAAAAATTAAAAATTAAACTATTGATCACTTCGGCAAAGCCGTTTTCTAAATGAAAGTGACATTACGAAATAATTCAAATTTCGAATGCTACCAACATTTAAAATATGATACAATTGGTTGAGTTTGTTATCAACGAGCCATTAAATCGAAATAAAAATAAAAAAACCTCCATATGCTCAATGAAATGAAAGAAGAAACTTCAATCTTAATTTCTGGCAGAGGAGTTTATAATAAAGATTGTATAATGTTATCAAAATAGGGTAAACCTATATAAAATTGTATAATATTAAAAAAATGTAAAGAAATATTGTAGAAAACAGTATAATATTGTTATATTTTATAAGGTATGTAAAGAAATCCGTTTATAGGATGATGTTTTTGTTTAAAATAAAATTAGTAAAAGCTACTTAAAAAGTAGCGATGGAAATCCCAGCTTGTATTGGGAAATGCTTATGTTTGAATGAGATATACTTACGGATGTGCACGACTTTCGACGGTGCAATGTAAGTTTAAAGGTCCTTTTGCAGTCGACTAACGATCACTATTCATCCATATATCTCATAAATAGGGCTTATCCTTATGCAACACAAAATGCCTTCAATTGAGACGAATTAAGCGAAAAAATAAAAAATTAAACTATTGATCACTTCGGCAAAGCCGTTTTCTAAATGAAAGTGACATTACGAAATAATTCAAATTTCGAATGCTACCAACATTTAAAATATGATACAATTGGCTGAGTTTGTTATCAACGAGCCATTAAATCGAAATAAAAATAAAAAAACCTCCATATGCTCAATGAAATGAAAGAAGAAACTTCAATCTTCACTTCAAAGAAACTTCAAAGAAATTTCTGGCAGAGGAGTTTATAATAAAGATTGTATAATGTTATCAAAATAGGGTAAACCTATATAAAATTGTATAATATATATATATATATATATATATATATATATATATATATATATATATATATATATATATATATATATATATATATATATATATATATATATATATATATATATATATATATATATATATATATATATATATATATATATATATATATATATATATATATATATATATATATATATATTTAAATTGTGTATAATATGTACATATTTAAATTGTCAGACGGAATGAGCATCTGCGACCCTTTTACACTCCACAGTTATTAGTCGTTACACATTTATATTTTGTGAGTAGGTATATACTATGTATGGATACGTACATATTATATATGTATATTATATGCGTATATGTTTATAGGCGGGCTGCGAGTATGAGGGTGCTTTGTGTATCAATCGTCTCACTGCATGCAGTTTAACAATCGAGTCATCACAGCCAATATGTCACATCAGACATGAGTCACATTAAAGGTTGACCCAAAATAAATGTTGAATTTATTTTGATTCATAATGGGTATGAATGGTATGATAGATTCATTTACAGGAACATATAGGACAGCGTAAAAGTAACAACACTTCCTACATAAGCAGTTCTTCCCCACTGCAGTATGCCATAAGACATAAATGATTTAGAAATAGCGGACGTTGATCAGTCGCGCTGTTTCCATGTCAGTCAGCGGTCTGATTTCCCTGACAGCAAACACTAACTTGATGGGGAGACTTGCTGGGGAAGTCTTGGGGTGACAACCGATTTTTTTATATATGTCTTAGCTTTTTGGTTTTAGCTATTTAACATACTAATTTCAATAATTTTGAATATGTTTTGACATATTCAATAAAACTCGCATTATGTAAATTTCAAATCATAAAAGTTATAAACGTATTCCTATTTTTCCGAATGACTGATGTCGACCACTCATCAAATTGAAATTATCGAAAAAAAATAGCAAAACTATAGCAAAGGCAAATTTCATCCTAGACTGACTTTTAAACTTTCCAGTTTCCTATTGGCGTCATGTCTACATAATAGTTCATTATTACTTTTATATTATTATCATTTTAAACAGTTAATATTTGCTTCATATATGTATTCACAATCACAAAAAATATTATTGAGGCCAGAGGCTAAAGTGGCAGATATTCTCGCTAATTCTAAAATATATGATGTAAATGTACAATCGCCACGAACTACTCGTACTTTTGCATCTTCTATTAATAATTTAAAATTACCGTATTTTATAATAAATAATTAAATTTCAGTTCTACGCATGATAGCTCATCATACTGTCTAACAGAATGTTTTACAATATCCTTTGTTATTTGACTTTCATGCCATTTTCTGAAAAAAAAAATAGTGACAGTCAAAATTAATGTTTTAATTTGTCTGACTTTCATAATTTAATTGTCTGACTTATAGATCATTTTTCATTAATTAGGCCAGTGTTCAATTAAAGAATATACCTACATTAATTTTCTTACTAAGATCTTGCAAGAAAGCTTTCAAAGTTTTGATAAACTAATTTTAATTAAAATCTCTTTTTTGTTAGTTAGTTTATGTCTTTAGGTGAATCTTGGAGTTACTATCCGCTTTAGGTGAATTATTATGTCAGTACAATAATTAATTAAATTAAGGATTCACTCCTTAGTAGTAATATAATGTTACATTATTATCAATAGTATCAAGGTGGTTCTCACATGCAATCGATTTATTTATAGTAATACAATGTTTTATATAAATAAATGAATCAAGTTAATTGCTTGCTAACAATGTCGCCATTTGTATAAGTAATATTTAGGTACTAATGTGGTTACTGGTTAAAACAAATTTCTTGATAAATTTATTTACGTCAAAAGGAAATAAATTATCTATAACAAATGTCACATTATGCATTAATACATTTAAATTATAAATAATATTATGATTATGTTTTACCGTCAGTCTATCCGAGTTTGGAAATGTACATATTATAATTTTACAAACCCCAAATTTAGTAGTGAGTCCATGTGTTTTATTAAGAGATTATTAAGAGATTCTAATGCTTGTGTCATTATCAACACAATTTATAATTATTGTATTCTTTTTTTATTGTGTTTTATCCGGAATATTATCGAACCCTATCTTATGTATGCAGATATGGACGAAAAAGCTATTATGTGACAGTAATATCTTAGACAAAAGATTAATGCTCAGTGATAAGAAGGAGCTCTGCCCATCTTGTTTCATTTTGAAGGGAGCGACTTTGGCATTTCAGCCATTAGGGAAGATTTTCTATTTTTATTTCGACACCCACATATCACCGCCTGAAGACTTACAACAGAAGGGTGGCCCCTTTTGAAATCGTAAATAGTCACGATAGCTATATTTTAATTATAGCTATGTTCGATGCATTACTTTTTATGAGCGAGACTCAGTGAAGAGAGTAGAGACAGTAGAGAAAGTAGAGAGAATCAGGGGCGCCGACTTACCAATAACCTAAATTTAGGGGTTAAATTCAGAGGTTTTTCTATTCTACATACCTACATCGGGCGGATGGCGGCGTCGGGATAGTCTTCGCCAAGAATTAATCAGTTTATGGAAGAATTTTCAGCATCGTCAAAAGTGAAACATTTTGAGATGAGCACGCGACTTTGCTCAACGATTGTCTTTTTTATGATAACGTGACCTACTCATTGAGTTAGAATAGGCGAATGTTCTTCTATAAAATATACAATAATAATTAAAAGGCAATGATTTACCGAAGTAGTATTGCTATTATACTATATGATAAAAAAACACTGTTTTAGCTTTTGTAGAGAATATTTTTACACGAGCCCAAGAAAAAAGGAGTGCAAGTGTTCAAGGATCATCAATGTATGTTTTCCGTTTCTTTATTCCACAATAACTTCTAAACGCTCAAACCGAAATCGCCAAATGTCAATAAATAAATTACATAAATATATCGTGTTTATTGGTAGGTGATCTGGTAATTGACAGGATATTGCTATACCTTTCAATGCTCAAGGATATTGGCAGACAAAGAAAGCCATTGACCAATATGTAAGAGGTAAGAATTGAATTCGTGGGAGTTGAATTAATGACAATTTTAATGTTAAAGGTCGAGGCATTCAGTGAACTTCTATAATACCTGAAGTTAACAAATTTATCTTTATGCAGTAAGTGAAGTCACTAGAAAAGAAGTGAGACACATATAATACATCAATGATCTTTAGTACATTTTAATTGCAACTTTTCGAAATACCCTACACGAGTTCATTCGGCTAAACTATGATTTGAAACACTCGTTATCCAGAGCTGACACGTTCAGGCATCCTCAGGGCTGTCAAAGCGAGCTACATGGAGTCTTATTTCGAACACCTTCAAGCCCCCATGAAGTCGGCGCCGCTAGAGATTAGTTATTTCTGATATTTTAGCAGACTCTGGTATAGTTGTTAAAAATCGTTTGCGTATTTATGCGTTTCAATTATTAACCCCTTAATTTTGAGTTCGAAGACATCTATCTTGATGGATAAGATGGAATTACATCGGAATTCTGCGTGCAATGTCACCAGTCGAAACCAGTTATCGGATGTTCACAAATTGCTGATATCATTGTGAAGAAATGGTGTAGATTAGCCGCAATGCATTGCATTAGGGCCACCGCCACACCACTAAGAAAACAAGTCAATATATTAAAAGAAATAAAAAACACGACTGCCCATTGATAATTATTTTTATTACGGTTTCTTTATAACATATTTGTGATTTAAATATTTATCCATATAGATAGATACCTACATACATATTTTTGGAATTTACTTAATCAGAACTTTCGTTTGACACTAAACATGATATATTTATGTTAATTTGTTTACATTTGGAGATTTGGATATTTAGACAACTATTCACTTGATATTTGGACAGTACCCTATGACACTCGGGATAACATAACGATTCTAACAATACTACACACTTCTAAATCGGTTCGAGCGTTTAAAAGTTATGGTGGAATAAAGAAACGGCAAACATACATAGATGGATTGGTGTAATTAAATGGATTTCAACTCAGGTAAATACAACTCCATTTCTTCTTGCGGGAACATGGATCACATTAAGTACTTACATACCTAAGTGTTTATTTTTCTCAAGAGAGTCAAAAGAATGACGCAAGCTGGCGATGTTTTCATTTTGCCAAAAATCTAGTAGGTATAACCCGAAAACTATGACATTTTGTTGAGCACGTATTGTGTCATTTAGAACTAAAGCTATCGCCATCTAGAGCCTGTCGGTCCACACTATGAAAAAGATTGAATTGAATGAACATTACATTGTTGTTATTACGGTTTTATTCAGAAAAACGATGTTTCAGTCGTAATTTTGTTGAATTTCAAGGAATTTTGTTGAAACCATTCCTCGATTATATGTATCAACCTTTTTCGTGCGGTTATTTAAAAACATGGAAATAACAGTATAATGTAGGTTCAATATGAGTCATGTGTCCGAATATATATAACCGTATGTATACTACGACATGCTTTCATGTTAGAAGCGAGATACCAAGGTGGCGAAGTAATGGTATAATATTATGTTTTAACATTACGGCACGGTAGCTACAGTCACGCCAACACCGTTACGCTCCATGTTAATTCATACGTATGGACTACAGTCTGAGTTATTTATGTACTCCTTGCTGAAACAAACTTATTTCCGTGTAACTCAAGTAGGTACATTTTTCTCAGTGCAGTTCTGGGACTCGCTGTATTATTCTTCTCGTTGTTTTAGCTATAATACTTAAAATAGAATGAAAGAGATCCTGCCTCAGCAAGGGCCTATCTTAATTTTTCCGCGTATGCAACGGACGAGATGCCACAAATTGGCGACAGCCATGGCGGTCCAGCGCGAGCGGGTAGACGTCCGGGGGCCGGGCGGTCGGAGGGGCACGAAGAAATGCCGAAAAAACTGCCAAATTCCGAGGCGGACTTTCACGCAATCGCCATTTGAATATCAAACGCGGCGCCGTAGAAATTAACCTGGAATAAGTCGCAAGTGTCCGGTATACTTTCACATTTTTGCCGGCGCGCGCGCGGTGCGCCGCGGCACATCCGGATCTCGCAAAGAGGGCTTCTTGTCGTCAACTGAATGTTGATTAAAGTACCTGAATTCGGCAAAAATCCTCAGCCTACACATATAGATGACAAGATGTCTTGGTATCTACATATAGAGCATATGAAATTCGAACTGCCGACACTTGTTATGCTCCATCGCTTATAAGGAACTTCATGGATAGGCCGCAGGTGATAACCATATTAGGTATGCTCTTGTTGAGTAACATCTACGCCATAGCATTCTTTTTCTTCTTCTTACTAGTGAAGGTTGACAGTCTCTGCTCTGCATACTTCTTTTTGTCCTTCGCCAGGCAACACAATTCGGCGACCCGGTCCATTCATTTTATTTCCAAAATTTCTAGTATAAAAGTAATAAAATTTAATTAAATTTCCTGTAATACAAATTATATATCCACTAATCTTTATTTAATCTTTTGTACAATAATTTAATTTAAATAAAGTACATGTTTATATAATTTTTAGGTTAATTTATACTTAAAAAAACTAGTTTTATAGGAAAAAAATATCCGCATGAATAATTTCATATTCGATATAATAACGCCAGTTATGAAACCCTGAAAATCGTAAATTTATTTATTAAAAGTAAAGCACAAAATATAATTTCCTGCAGCATTACAAAAAAAATGGGTTTGGACCAGTAGCGAAAAATAGAGCACACTGCAGTATCTTGGTCACTACGTCAACACCGCCTAACCTGCCTTAGTACAGGCCTAGGCCTGTACTAAGGCAGGTGTACCAGGAAATATTTTACCTGTGCACACAAAAAAAATAAAAAATTTAACAACTAAACTTAAAAATTAAACATGTTTAAAAGATAAATTAAAATATCATCAAGAAGTATTTAAAATTATAATCATAAAATTATCGAGTAAATAAATACAAATCGAATTCATAATAATAGTAAATAGATAGATAGATACCTACTCAGTAAAATAAAAAATAAAAATAAAATAAGATAAGATAAGATAGAAGACTTCCGGTCGGATATGTAATTATTTACCTACCTTCATTATGCTGGGCAATATTACAATAATAAAAACGAAGTTCGTAGGAATGTGCACGGCAGCCGTCTGAACGGCAAAAGGGCGGTATTGCATAAAATTATTAGGTAATATATATAAAATTTAATTTGTTTTTTTTCTGACACAACCGGGGCACTCCAATAAGACTCAGGAAGTGAGCTCGCCTTATCAAAGGAGTGCCTAGCAAGGTGGGCTCGGTTTCACTTTACGTGGCACATTAGGAATACAAACTTTAACATATAATTTATGCACAATTTGGCCTGGGCACATACAGACGTATGCCTAAATTTAGAAGCATATAGCGGTATTTTCTGGGTTGTAGGTACATTATAGTTCTTAGTGCTATTGCGTTTGAATATATATGTAACGAATAAATAAATAAATTTAAAAAAAAATCTGGAATGTTCCGCATCCAAGATTTCCGTTTATGGCCTCCTCCTCTTGGTCTCCTCTTCCCTGGAATTTTTTCCATCATAATGAGTTGCAAGAGTTCGTACCAGTCGTGCCTAAGCACGTGACCCAGGTACTCGTAGGAATGCAGCTTTGCGCTGTTTGATGGTCTGCCATAGCTTGCGTTCTTGGCCGACACGCCATAGAACTTCCTCATTGATGACTTTCTTCCTTATTGATGAGTCCAAGATATCGACATCATGCGTATGTGTGCCCACATCTCGTATGCTTCAATACGTTTCCTGAGATCTTCCTTGATAGTCCAGGACTCACATCCGTATAGAACTTCACTATACCAGTTTTATGTAAGCCGGAGTAATCTGGTTGCAACTGGTTGCAAAGTAAGTCCCAAGTCTTCTACGCTCACCTCACTGTAGACAGAACGATCTAATATCGTTAAAACTTACTGAGGTGACGGGTTCGGCCGTTGTAGTTGACAGCGTCAGTTGTGGGTATTGCAGCGCATATCGAATATATCTTCAAATCTTCATGGCCTGGTGGCAAAGTGGGTAGGTCGCCTAATCGTACATTGCAAGGTTCCGGGATCGATTCCCGGCCGGATTTGCGTTAACGGAATTGCATTTTAATGATGTCGATCGAATGCAATAACAACACACATATCTTACACGAACACATGCATATAAACACTTCATAGTAGGTACTGTTGGTTGTAAGAGATTGTCCATTGTAAGAGATTGTAGTGCATCCATCGACGTAAATCAAGCTTTTTGCGAATGTTACCGCAATATCATCTCGGCCATGTCCCACGAGGAAGTTCATCATCATGACACGAGGATCAAAACTCATTATCGCCAAAGGATTGTACCCCGTATGACCGAAGTTTAAAAGGCCATTAGCCTATAAATCTGTTTATTCGGATGCCTGATGACCCGGAGGAAATCAAAAATATTATTTTTTTTAAGAGATCCATCCATACGCTGCATCTTTGAGCTAAACTGACTGTATTGTTACTTGCACTAAACTGACTGTACGTAGCATTATATGAATCGCGGTTTTAATTTTACCTTCCGAAATTGTTAAATCAACATCTAAGAAAGTAATTTGTGATTTAGAAATGGTATGAATGAAATTTAAAGGGCCAAAATTATGTAGGTCGTCAAGAAAGGTTGTTAGAGTAGTTTGTCCGTGTGGCCAAATCATTATTATGTCGTCAATAAATCTATACCATAATATGGGTTTTAAAGTTTGTGTTTGAAGAAAATTTTGCTCGAATAATCCATGAAAAGGTTGGCATACGAAGGTGCCATTCGAGTGCCCATAGCAGTCCCTTTAATTTGAAGATAAAATTCATCTTTAAAGGAAAAAGCATTACACGTTAAGACAAACTCGGCTAATTTGCAAAGAAAATCTGTAGAAGGTATTTGAGGATGAGGTCTCTCATCGAGAAAATAAGAAATGGCTTCCAATCCTAAATTATGAGGAATATTGGTATACAGGGATATGGCGTCAATAGTAACAAATAATAGGTCGTCGGACTTTGGAATTACAGTATTCTTTAAAATATCAATAAAATGATAGCTGTCTTTGATATGAGAATTTAGATTTTTCACAAAAGGTTGTAAAAAATAATCTACAAAAGCCGAAATTCTTTCTGTCGGAGAGTTAAAGCTTGCAACTATCGGTCATCCAGGATTATTTGGCTTGTGAATTTTTGGTAATAGGTAAAAATTTGGGGTTCGGATAGGATCAGGAATTAAAGTTTTAACATCTTCGTCTGATAATTTTTCATTTGATTTATTTTGTTCAATATATTTTTTTATTTTCACTGCAAAATTTTTGTTTGGATCTCTGGAGAGTTTTTTATAGAAATTTTCCACCCTAAGTTGCCTCAAGCCTTCAGTAACATAGTCAGTTTTGTTAAGTATGACAGTAGTGGAACATTTATCAGCCGGCAAAATGACGATGCTGGTATCCTTGCTAAGACTCTCAAGAGCTGTACGTTCATCTACTGACAAGTTTGATGTTGGTTTTAGGCTATTTAGAAAAGATGGCTGTGTTACTTTGTTTAATAAAATAGTAATAAAATGTTCTACTGGATGATTCTTCGGTAATGGAGGGGGTTCTTTATTAGAGTTTTGAAATTGAGCTAGCGCATCGTGTAATCTAGTATTATTACCTATTGTTATTATTTTGATTTGAATGCCAAAATTCGCGCCATCTTAAATTAGACAAAATTTAACAACATCATTACCAAAACTAAAATGGTTCACATTTTGTTTGTTTGTTTATTGTTTGTTTGTTTATACTCTTTATTGTGAAATGTCACAATGGGCGGGTTTATTGTCACATGACAATCTCTTACAACCAACCCTACTATGACGTGTTGTATGTATGTGTGCGTGTAACATGTGTGTAAGTGTGTGTCTTGTTATTGTATTCGATCGACAGAATTGAAAATGCAATTCCGTTAATTTGATGCCAACGGAAAATGGTGACCCAGCCGGGAATCGAACCCGGGACCTGAGTCGGTGTAAAATTTAGACCTGTAGCTAATACTAAATATTCATTGTGGTTAATTATTTTGGATGACAAGTTTTTAGCAGCATTTTTAACGGCGAACTACTCAGAACAAGCTACTGACCATTCAATAATAATTCATTGGGTGCGTACCTATGGGTGTTTAAAATGTGTAGAAGTTTCTGAGTATCGTTGTTTTTTAGGTAAATCTTGCCAGAAGATGTCCAAGAATATTTATAGTGATTTTCTCGCTCGAATTTCCTAGCTTCAGCATACCTACAAGAACTTCATTTTGGAGTCAAATTTTCGGACATGAAAATATGTGTTTTCCCAAATAACTGAAATATTTCGGAGTTTACCTTCCCTTCTTTATAAATAAGCCATTGCACTGTATTACTTCCTTTGCCATCGCTAGAAATATCTTGCTACGCACGATCAAAGCTGACACAAAGAGATAGAGCAGTGATTTTCAACAAGTGAGTCGCACGAGACTCTCAGAAGGGTCGCGAAAAACCCCCGGAGGTATGCGGACTATCTAAAAATAAAAATCGAAAATATTACAAAATGTTTATTTATATAATATGCAAATATTTACAGCTTCGGGAGAGAAAGATATTTATTATGTGTTTTGCTATTGATTTTACAAAACTTTATGTTGATCTAAGACGGAAACTGCTAGGTACAGCTTCGAAAATGAAAAACAGTACCTACCTAGGTTTTCGTATTGTTTCTATAAAAAAAACTGTTTATATAATGGTAAAGTTACAGCTGTGGAAGAGAAAATTTTAAAAGGGTGTCCGGTAAGAGTTTTTTTTACCAAAAAGGGGTTGTGATCTAAAAAAAAGCTTGAAAAACACTGACATAGAAGGACCTAGTGTGTAGAGAAATGTAATGACGTTTTGTTTTTCTTAGCTATTCTGCATCTTCTTTCCAAACATATCTAACCTACTTTATTAGCAACATGATAACAACTAAGTGTTCTACCTGTATGGATTGTCTGTATGTTCTCACGCAATAAATAAAAAATATACGCCACCCCCTAAATTTATTTATGTAAAATTATTTTTCTGTATTGTTTTATACCTACTAAAAATGAATTTAGAAAAATATAAGAGAATTCAATTTCAAAGCAATTCACAAATAATACATTACAATTTAAACATAAATATAAATATTATATGACTAAATTACATAATCCACAGCAAGAAATTAAACTCAAATAATATAATTAATTATTCTGGATTCCAAAACACTAAAAACTGTTTATTGCTTTATGTGAATCGCTTATTGCTTACGGCATAATTGGATGGGGTGGATATGGTAAAGCCCTGCTAGAGCCATTGCAAGTTGCGCAGAAATTTATATTAAAAATTATTCCACGTAGACCATATCGCTATCCCACTAATGAACTTTATAAGGAAGCTAAAGTTCTTGATTGTAGGCAATTTTTTCTCTCATTGCGCCGAGATTTTACAATCTGATCAATCCTACTAATATTAAAAACGCGAAAGTTTGTATGTATGTATGGATGTTTGTTACTTTTTCACGCAAAAACTACTGAATTGATTTTGATGAAACGTTACAATAATATAGCTTACACATCAGAATAAGACATAGGCTATAATTTATAAAGATATATGGTTTTCTATCATCATTATCACAATTTTCCATCACCACGCGGGTGAAACCGCTGGGCGCAGCTAGTATGGAAATAAAAATGAATTTGACATTTAGGGAATTCAAAAATAAATTAAAGAAATGGTATCGAATCATGACAGACTAACCATACATCAAATATTAGAAATAATAGTTTAATAAAACTTAGGGGCACAAATTATTGACATATTTTTAAACATGTATGTTGAGTACCTACCTATATTTTAACATTGAACTACTTAACTACCAAAAAATATTTGACTTTGACAATGAATTGTACTTTTTTGACTAGGTATTTTTATATTAAATCATATATTATTTTACATATATTAAATATTAATGACTGTTTCTTTCTTTTCTCACATATAACTTTATTTATATTATTTAATCGAATTTTATATTATATGTATTGCCGATTATATAATGGAATTGCATTTTATTTATTATATTATATTTTAATATTTTTTTATTTTATTCTGAAGACCACATTTTAGGGCAATTTAGTGTTATTTGCTGTTTACTAAAACTTGTACATTTGTAAGCAATCAAGCAATCAAGCAAACTTGATTGTAATATTAGAGTCCTGCCCATCCTAGAACGGGCCACTCCCAGTTGGTTGACAGAAACAAATAAGCAAAAGGTTAAGATTTTGCTATTCAGTTCCTGTTATTTATGTAAGCTAATCAATGTTTTATAGTAATTAATTCTTAAGTAAATAAATAATTAAATAAATAAATAGGATGTTTACTGTCCGATGTCGCCCAACTAAGCGAAGCTTGAGTTTGGGCGGATATTCTATAAACATAGACTTGAATAGTAGGTAGGTAGGTACGTTTGAAAAATATATTTTATATTAAATTTTGTATTTTTTTTTGTAATATATTATTATTAAATATTTATAATATTGTATGATATACATATGTTTTTCGATAATAAAAAAGATTTATTTATTTATTTGTGACAGTTATTGTTCGAATTGGATATTTTTAACTGCAATACCTAGTTAGGTTTATTATATATTTTACCTTTTCTTTCCGTTTCTTTCTAGGTAATTACTTAGTGCAACGGCACAACATTTTCGTGAATTAATATTTTTCAATGCCTGGGTGAATTTTCATCTTAGGTTTTTCATTGTTTTAGTATTCTTAGGGTAGAGCATTTACATATTTATTATTCATCGTATATTAATCGTATTTTAATCTTTTAATATAATATGCAGGTACCTGTTTATATATATATATATATATATATATATATATATATATATATATATATATATATATATATATATATATATATATATATATATATATATATATATATATATATATATATATATATATATATATATATATATATATATATATATATATATATATATATATATATATATATATATATATATATATATATATATATATATATATATATATATATATATATACCTATATATATATATATATATATATATATATATATATATATATATATATATATATATATATATATATATATATACCTATATATATATATATATTTTAATTTTTGATTTTGTGGAAATAAGTCGATATTTAATGATCTAAGTATAGAATCAGGATATTTTATTCATTATTTAGTTTTCTTATTACAATTAGTGACATTTGCAACTCGTAAATATATAGGTAAGGATTAAAGTTAAGCGCTTGCATCTTCATAGATGCTGCATGAATTGAATGTCGCTGCAAGCACGTGTTGTTCATAAACGTTGTGATAAATTTTTAATTATTTTTAAATTTCAATAATATACCTAGATATTCAGTGTCCTAAATTACGCCTTGTAAAATGTAGGTAACCCCGAAGCCATGTTAGATAAGAAAGGTAGGGCATCTTGACAATAATCTCAAAAGTTAGATATACCTATTTCACAGATTTGTGGCTTTATCATTCAAAATATTTAATATTATCAATTTTGAAACGTAATAAAATTATTTAGGTAATAATCACTTCGATACTACACTAAAAACACGAATAATGAATAACCATTGAGTGGCTGATATTTTAAAAAGAATATTTAGAACCGTTTAAAATATTTTTCTGTCAACTTTTATCACTTATTACGATCGAATATTAATTATGTAATCTTTTAGAAATTTAAAATGTTTTATTTTACAATTTTAATTCGCATTTATTTAGTCTTAAGCATATATTGAGAACATTATATTATTTCATTTTTCCGACTACAAAGTTTAACTTTTTAGAATCCCAACACGTAACGATGACTATACATAGTATATATAAGCTCTAAAAGTAGTCAATATATTTTTTAGATTTTATTTTAACGCTGCTGTTTGTTCACATTCGAATATGGCCATGCTCCGGCCGAAGCCCGGGCGGCGCTACCAAACCACTGCGTTTTTTTGAAACTTACAATAATTTTCTGTAGACTTTTAAAACTCCATCCTGCTCCCAATCACGTGGGGGATATAATGGATGACTAAAACGAATGGTGGAAGTGAAATATATCGAAGGAAAATCGACAAGAGTGCGATCACCATCCGCAAAGTCGCTGTTAAGCCCATCTTTGAATTTCTTCACCTCCTTTAATTTCAAAATATTTCGCAGATTTTTATATTCACTCCACTCAAAATTTAATTCCCTATTTGATAAAATCATGTATACTGACGATAACTCAAAAATTAGGGACTTTACGGCCAAAATACAGGAGCGCGCCGCGCCGTCCGGTGCCTTTTCTCACATTCGGTTTTTTTTTCCGACCACTTTCAGGCGTCTGATCTTCACCACGCGAACGCCATCCCGGTCGGTCGGTATTCTATTTTATTTTGAAGTTTTTAAAGTTTGAAAAATGACCGCATTTTGGCCGGGAAAATTAAATTTCTGCATATCGGCACCGACCGCGCCGGGAGACCGCGGGCCGTCAGCGGTGTGGGTGTATACGTTAGCGCGACGCGGGCGGTATCGCTGTGTGCGCGCGTACATGTTAACGACTAATGGTCTTATGACACAATCCACACTCCTTCGCATAACATTTTGATTTTATTTAATATTTCGAATTTTGACTTTTTTATGTTGATTGTTTTATGGACTTTTAAGACTCAAATCGATTCTTAGCAAGACCCATAGTGTAACGCAATTGTCATTTTTATCCGACAAATTCCGACAGCAGAGTTTTGGCACTGGTACCATTTCTACCAGTAGAAAGTTTATAAGTTTTTCAAAATTATTATTTTTTATTCCAATCGTGGGTTCTGTTAGTGCGCTTAATATTATTAAATTAAAAAATAACTTTATGTTTATCGCTAGCCATGTATTCGAAAATTACCTGAATCCTTTTCTGAGCTTGAATTTGCGTTTGAAGTACTCGAGAACAATGCAGAGAATACCGATATAATATAGAATGTTGAAGTTGAAGCCCTAATTTATTCAATCTGCAATAAAACTTTAAAGGCGGATTTTAACACTAAGAAAAAGATGTACAAAAATACGATTAATTTATGAAGCGTAAGAGGTTCGCCAATAGTGAAACATAAAATTTTATAGTTCCATTATGAAATTCCAGAATATATTCGATATTTACGTTAGAAATGGACCAATATTAAATTTATCCAGCAATAATGCAAATGTATACCTGTATGAAAATGCATACGTACCGTAATACCGTAAAAATGTATACCTACATCATACGACCTTACAAAGAAATTCCAGGTCAGGTCATAATAATAATTATTATTTATGACCTGACCGATTTATGTATTACAGTACCTACCTATTCTTAAATATATAGTAGGTATATATTTATTTGTGTAACAGGTATTTGTTGTTATATTTATAATTGGTTTCTTCCCCCCCCCCCCCCCCCTATACTAGTGGGGTGACTTTATAATCAGGTTTTTTTATCTGTGGAATTAACTTATTTACAGTGTTTGTAAGAAGATTGTAACTTATTTGTTTTCAGATTAATTTAACTCGTGAGGATTTTATAATTTACAGCTTATTATAATTCGTCCGAGGCATAATTTTATATTGTGTTGTGTCATTAACAGAACTAAGGCTAGGCTAATAAGTAATGGACTTTTTAAGTAACGGATCTTTCGCACTTTTAGAACACTCGAACTGCAATATATTTAGATATTTTTACTGAAAGGTTGTTTTATCCACTATTAAGTCTAAACATTTTTATAAAATTTATTATTTACTGCTACTTATACAGAGCTTCGTTTTGAAATTTAGATAATATTTCGATAGATATAAATTTAGATAAGATAAAATATGTACACAAAATATCATTTTCATTCGGTACATTTACCAAAGATAAATAACGTTTTAGTCAGTTGCGTATGATCGGTTTCGATCATTTTTGGTATCGACATAGATTAAATGAAATATGCCTACAGTATTTTGCCAAAGTAAACCCGTTCGCATAAAAAAAAAAATCCATATAATAGGGTAATAGATTAATAATATAGTGGTATTTCGAGGGAAAAAAGAGATTTTCACGTATCAGTCATTATTATTTTATTTTATTTTTTATTCATATACCTACTTTATAATAAAATGTCACAACACTGGGAGTAAATTACAATCTAGACCAAAATAGTATCCTGCAATTTGTCAAAGTTAAATAAAAAACCTATCTACGTTGAAACTATTAGGTACCTAATATAACGACACACTGGGCTCTATTGCGTTTGTCTTGAACTAAAATCTGAAATTAGTTCAGGTGAACGAGACAAAGCAGTACGTCAGAGCGGAATGTGAAATGAACGGTCGTCACTTTTCTGCATTAAAAGTACCCACCAAAAATAAAGCAATTAAATATTACACCGCACGAAATGTGTTCAAACTTACTCTGGCGTCTCAAAGTTTAACAGATAGTTTTAGTGCGGGAAAATCGCCGATAGTTCATTTCATATTCCGTTCTAACGTACCTATTGCTTCCTCTCGTTCGGTTGAACTAAGTCTTTATTTTAGTTCACGAAGAAACGCAATCGGGCCCACTATATAATAACTATTTTTATAACTTGTATGTTGTATTGTATATTATAATATCTATATTATACAAAAAATATTTTCATAAGTCATTTGTGAAGTTCCAGCTATGAAATTCTGCGCTTACCTTAGTTTGTCAACTCTTCCTGGATAGATACTCCATTTTTCTCGGAAAAGCAGTATTTTTTGCTGCTATATGACGAGCATATAAGGATACTATAGTATCCTTATATCCTTATATATCCTACAAAGCGATAAGTCATACTTTAAGGAAGCGAATTGAGGCGTCATTCGTAAACAGATAAATAATATTGAGTTTTTCATGTTAGTTTAATTGTTACAAGTAAAACAATTATAAAAGGTAAATTTAAAGGGCAACATTGTTTTATTTTTCGTTCTTCTCTTTGGATATATTGGCCGAAACCTGACAACAGGAGCAGTCCTTTCATTTATCATGATACTATTGGATAGAGCGAAAATCAACGATGGTAATTCGCCTAAAGACAAACATTGCACCCTAGCTAGGTAACTATAGAACGGGTTTTAATGTATTATCACTATATTAACAATATCACAATATTATCAGCCTTTATTATAATATATACCTACTGTAATTGTTGCATTTATTTTTTAATAATTAATTATGGCACGGGGATTATTTTGGTCAACATTTAAATACAGAAAATGGTATGTTTAGCAAAACACAGACATCAAACACGGACCGGACTAGCTATATGGATCTTGCCGGAAGAGAATGTCCTCCCAGATGGTTGCAATGTATACGCCCAATTAGTTTGTTTCATTCAATGCTCAATTCAATTCAATTCAGTGAATTTATTTAACAAAAAATATTGTATATTTAGGCGTCCAACTTCGAATGAAAGCCGCCTTTCTGTATTTTTCCGATCTCATAAATCGATGTGATAAAATTTGCGATCTGATGATGCGGTGATCCGATTCAACGATTTAATTTTGATAACGACTTAAGTCACCGTATTTGACTATAATAAAATATTAAGGTATAAAATGGCTTAAAAACCCCTTTTTTCATAATCGCCATACGCATTATTATCATTTGCTAATATTTTAAACGATTAGTTTAATGATAATAAAGATCAGAAATTAGATTTGAGTTGAAAATACTGTGAGGATATCTCGTCGATCCTCGGGAGAGGCAGAGGCGCCAAAGGCAGCTGCGCATATTTCTAGAGTGAACGACTCTCACGACAATTGCGCATAGTGTAATAAGAGCGCATTGCCAAAAGAAGCATACGTTCTGTATGAACTAGTCGCGAAATGCGTCCGTGTGAGTGCTGTGTTATCTATGCCCCGCTCACGCACACAGTCGCATTGGAAATTCGCGAGCCGCGTGTCGGCGCTATTTGCCCCCGTGTACGTGCAAGGCGTCGGTGTGCCAGCCGCCACGGCCGGCGCGCGCCTGTGTGTGTGTTAGAGGCCTCCCGCCATATTTTAGCAGGGTTGCCAGGCCGGCGTCGCGCGCGATCCTTTCGAATTTTAAATGTTTAAATGTCGACGTTCTAAAATTTTTATCTGAGCGCGGACTGCCGTGGTTTTTTTTCGATGCCGTATCGCGCGCATGCGGCAATGTGCGAATCAGACGCATGCGCGGATTTGGCATTTTCGCCGTCCTGGATCCGCATTGTCTATTAGGTAGGTATTTGAAATAGTCATACAAAGGGAATATACCTAGTATTATGCTCGAACCAATAACTAGTTTTCCTAAGATAGAAACTTATACCTAGTATTTATATAGGTAGTTAGGTTGGTAGTAGTATGGAATCTACCTTCCTATACATCGAAGACAGTAACAGCTACCTAGATAAATACATTTTTCATAGAAATAAGCAAAAAATTGTTGAGCACAAGAATGCATAATAAAACTCATCTATTTATACAAATAGTAACACCTACTAGTAATTATAAGCAAACGAGATTCGTTAAGTTAAGCATTTCTTTTAAGGAAAATATAGAAATCACATTTTCATTCGATGTATGAATCTCCTAAATTATCGTATGTCGAATTTGAACGACATCTGCCAGGTAATTTAAAGTCAATTTTTGTTTAAAGGTTGAGAGACATTCCTAGATATGATTTTTGTGGCTCCTTTAGATAGTTTAGGTACCTACTACTCATTCACACCACTATTTAATGTATTCGTTCTGTGAGGTAATCTTTCAATAACTATAGCCAAGTGACATATAAGATGAGCATGATCATCTTTCGCTGACGTCGTATTAAACCGATTATTATGTTCATGTTATTATATTTAAGACAAATTATGGGCAACACTAAAGATGAATCGAAGTCTTGGGCTACAGTTATTAGTAAAAACCTTATAAAAGTTGGGTATTTATAGGTCATTGAATGTCTCCAAATTATGACAAGACTGAAAAAAGACCGCAGACTTATAACTTCAGCGAATTATTAGGGTTTCAAAAGTATCTCATGGCAGACAATGTTATAAAAATCGTTCATAAGACGAAAATTCTATTGCACTCGAAAAAACTTATAAGTTTGTGTTGTCTTGCAGATCATTCAATTGCTCCAAATTAGGACAAGACTGAGAAGGACCGCAGACCTATAATTTAGGCTGATCAGTAAGGTTTATAAAAATAAGTCATGGTGGAAAATGTTATTAAAAACATGCATTTTCTCGAAAATTCTGTTGTGCTCAGTTTTTTTTTATAAATGGTTGTGTTTCTTGGAGACCACTGAATTGCTCCAAATTACGACATGACTAAAAAGGACCGCATACTCATAATTTGGAAGATCATTAGGGTTTACGAAAAAAAGCTCATATCATACAATGTTACAAAAATCGTATATACCTACATCGAAAATTCTCTTGTACTCTGAAAAACCTTGTAAAAGGTTGTGTTCCTTACAAATCATTGAATTGCTATAAATTATTCGAAGACTGAAAAGGACCGCATACTCATCATTAGGGCGGATCATAGTTTACAAAAATGCCTAATGGCAGACAATCGTTACTAAGCATATGCCAATATGTAATTTATTAGGCTTCTCCACTTCCCATATGCACAATAAACCTATAACACGCTTTATGACATCATCCTATCTACTTAGAAGGCTGTCTGCCGATTGTCTGCTACTCGAAGGCCACCAGTAGGTATAGCTTTTTTTCCTTTAGTGCTTGCTAGTGCAGCGTTATTGAGTATTTAGTCATACCGTGTCGGATCAAAATAGAATTATGCTTTTGATGAGTGAAATTTCTGGGGTGAAGGATCACTAAATTTGCTATGTTTGCTGCTAAAAATGCTGTGTTTGATGATTTTTGACCCTTTTTTACACTTTCATGGATGCCATGAATCTTTTTTTTATATTTTTAATTCTGACTGTTTGTTCTGGCCACAAAAAGTTCTGGCATAGGTCACTCTTGAACGCCGGAATGTATTTCAACGATTTTTTGTAGGTAGAACTTTCCAGGCAGTAGGATAGGCTACTTTAAATGTATAGTTTCCATTGTGACACGTTAGTGATCGCATTCTCGATCGAAACCGTAGGCTAGAAGGGTTAGTTAATTTACAAATGTATATGCTATGAGAGGGTATGTCCATTATTGTAAGTATTGGTACAGGAGCAGTGCTACCATATCATACCACGCGGCTACTTCCGCCGAAATGCGGCAGCGTTGATTGCGTGCGCGCGTCCGTAGATCGAGAGGCGCTGTGAAAAAAAGAAGGAGGTGGATTTACAGGCGAGAAAATCGCCAATAAATTGCAGGCGGCCAGCTCGCTTTTGGACGACACGGGTCGTCGACCCGCTCAAACAATCTATTACATGCCATTTACTAAGTATACATGTATAAATATATACGCTGCTGTGGCGGCCGCGTGCGTGTAGGTGATGCACGTCACTAGACGCGCACAGCATGCTCCCCCCCTGCCCTCTCTTCCACGCTCGCCTACTAATTAATGCCACTATTTGAATAACCTCCACGACGATAATGACAAGTCTAAAAAAAATTTTTTTTTCAGAAGAGCCAAAAGGAGCAGCCATTTTACTCGCCTGAAAGACATCTCGGTGAGTATCTCTCTGAACGTGTAAAAATAAAAATATTTTTTCACTAAAACGAGAAATGAGGTGAAATTACGCGAAGTGTGGGAAAATGTTTCATGTCATAGGCACATCGAAACGAGTGCGCCTCTTCATGATTCGCGCGTTTGCGACGGTGCCTCTACGAGACGCCGACGAAATCGGCACGGTCTGCCTCTCCCGCCCGCACTCGCGACGCATTGATATGCGCGTCCTTGTCGCGCGGTTACTAGACGATTTTTCGGCGGTCGCAACGAGATCGTAGAGAGACCGCGACGCTGATTGTGGAATGGGTGGGATTCGAATTATCGTATTGGTGCGATTGTTACGGGGACGATACGACTCATAAGATATACAAATACATAATCTAGGCGAATCTGCGAATCTCAAAATTATTCCGGACTTGCATATACTATAATAAAATATTGACATCCGCAGGCCCATCCCCAAGTGGCAAGACTTTTTTTTGACTCTAGATGGCTCGACATTTTTTTATTCATGGCTCCCATTTTTTTAAATTCCGTTCCAAGGAACGGTGATGGAATTCGTATCATACATACTTATTAGCAGTATCTTATCACGCGAACAATGTTGACGCTTGACTGGTTTTTATTATAACGCCCAATTGCATAAAATTATTACGATTTTGACGCATTCCTCTGAACCGTTACAGAGAGTCAAAATCTGGGGCCAAGTCCGTTACGCTGTCTCACTACTATATGTATAGATAGACTAATGTAACTAAAATGTAAAAAAAATATTACCATGATTTTTGGATTGCAAACACAACACACACTTATATATATTTATATATATATATATATATATATATATATATATATATATATATATATATATATATATATATATATATATATATATATATATATATATATATATATATATATATATATATATATATATATATATATATATATATATATATATATATATAT
>OX155960.1:23037522-23265019 GCA_944548615.1 Micropterix aruncella | reverse complement strand
AGACTTTCGACGGTGCAATGTAAGTTTAAAGGTCCTTTTGTAGTCGACTAACGATCACTATTCATCCATATATCTCATAAATAGGGCTTATCCTTATGCAACACAAAATGCCTTCAATTGAGACGAATTAAGCAAAAAAATAAAAAATTAAACTATTGATCACTTCGGCAAAGCCGTTTTCTAAATGAAAGTGACATTACGAAATAATTCAAATTTCGAATGCTACCAACATTTAAAATATGATACATTGGCTGAGTTTGTTATCAACGAGCCATTAAATCGAAATAAAAATAAAAAACCTCCATATGCTCAATGAAATGAAAGAAGAAACTTCAATCTTAATTTCTGGCAGAGGAGTTTATAATAAAAATTGTATAATGTTATCAAAATAGGGTAAACCTATATAAAAATTGTATAATATTAAAAAATTGTAAAGAAATATTGTAGAAAACAGTATAATATTGTTATATTTGATAAGGTTTGTAAAGAAATCCGTTTATAGGATGATGTTTTTATTTAAAATAAAATTAGTAAAAGCTACTTAAAAAGTAGCGAAGGAAATCATAGCTTGTATTGGGAAATGCTTATGTTTGAATGAGATATACTTACGGATGTGCAAGACTTTCGACGGTGCAATGTTAGTTTAAAGGTCCTTAAAGTGTGTATTTATTTAAAGTGTATATATATATATATATATATATATATATATATATATATATATATATATATATATATATATATATATATATATATATATATATATATATATATATATATATATATATATATATATATATATATATATATATATATATATATATATATATATATATATATATATATATATATATATATATATATATATATATATATATATATATATATAAATATATATATATATATATATATATATATATATATATATATATATATATATATATATATATATATATATATATATATATATATATATATATATATATATATATATATATATATATATATATATATATATATATATATATATATATATATATATATATATATATATATATATATATATATATATATATATATATATATATATATATATATATATATATATATATATATATATATATATATATATATATATATATATATATATATATAAATATATATATATATATATATATATATATATATATATATATATATATATATATATATATATATATATATATATATATATATATATATATATATATATATATATATATATATATTATATATATATAATATCTTTAATTTACCTACCTTTTAGGAGTTACGTAAGAAGATCAATATTTGATACCTACATAATGGAAAAAATACTTTATGCATATTACAGCCTCGCATATTAAATAACAGAACATTCTTTTCAACTTTTCAAAATTGCTACAACACAAGAAGAGCAGACAGTAAATTATTTCAAAGTGCCAATATAAATAATTATGATGGATCTGAAAAACCGAAACCATATCGTACCCAAACTGTTTAATCAAATTATAGACAAAATAAACACAAAAGGAGAGAAAAATATAAATGTTCAAGTCAAAGACATAGTATTAGTTCGGTTATAAGATTAAATACATGTAATACCATTTATTTCTACCTGCAATAAGCCTAGATAAAAAATAACTAAAAATCATAGCATATAGAACATGTATGTCAATTAATACTTAATAATTAATACATCTCAATTACCCAGAGAAGAGACAACAATTTTCGTTGAGGACTGTAAATAATAAATAAAATTAACACTTATTCTTCGATTTTTACACAAATCCACAGCACAAAAAACCATTTTTCGTTTAAAAAAAAACATCTGAGCGAACTAAATCGTCGACTGAAAAAACAATAGATATATACTGCCGTTAAAAAGTTTACTTAACATATTTGATAAAAATGTGATTTGAGTTCAGTGGCGGATACATATGGGGGGGCGTAGGGGGCGCGTGGCCCCCCCCCCCCCCCCCCCCGCTCCTTGACGCGGTAAGCCCAGCACTAAGCGCGATTCACGCCCGCCCGCGTATCTATCTACACGGGGAGTTAATTGGCGGAAGGCCGTAGTGGCATTATGGACTCATGCGTTAGGGTCGACTCCAACTGACAGGTAAGCACCCATCCGGTAGCTTCCACGCAAAAAGTGCGAATCGGGTAGGACTCTGTGCCTGCAGGCCAGTTTCCATGGGAATCGCTATTCGGCGGTTTACGCACCCTGCGGCGTCAGCCAATCGACTATGCATTCCGACTGATAACCGTGGCCGCCTGGAAACGGTTTGGTTTCCTAAAGAACTGGGATGGTTGTTAACCTTACGATAACTGCTTTTGAAACGACCAATTCCGCTACCCTATTCCGTGTGGTAGGCCGGCGATTGATGCCGTGGTCCGCGATAGATCGTAGAATCACCGCTACGTAAGGGAAGAGGACCGTGCAAGCGACCTCGTACCGTAACCAGCCGGAAAGCCGAAAAAAATCTGGTTTAAACTGGTAGTAAGGGCCGAGGCGCACGGTTGGGTGCAAACACATTGCCTCGGGGTAAGGCGTTGGCTTCTTACGGGCGAGTGGGTAACTAGACAGTGGACTGTTTCGTTCCAAAGTCTTCTACGCTCACCTCACGGAAGACAAAACGATCAATATCGTTAAAACTTCAAGGGTGACGGTTTTGATGTGGCTTGATGATTTCTTATTAGACCCATACTCCATAGCTCAGGATATCTGTTAGCGCCCCCACCCTTTGAGTTTTTTCTGTATCCGTAGCTGTTTGAGTTAGGTTCATCTAGTGGTTTTTGGGTGGCATTTCTATTGATTGCATGTCAGAATTAACGTATCTGCAGCTAAAATCCATTTGTAAATTTGTCAACATTACTGCAATTTCACTTTACCGCATCTAACATAGCAATTTCGACGTATGTGACATCAGTTACGTTAAGTGTGACTAAGGATAATGTAGAAACGTTATTGTATATACGGAAAACTCCCGCGACTATCGTTTTTAGTTGTGCAACCCTCCCCCCTTTTCCTCCAGTTGACTGCAAGTTCATGTAAAATACAATGGTCAGGTTATAGAGAACTGGAAGTGGACTGCAAGGCTCTCGTTGATCATGTCTAATTAAAAAATGTTCATATCTAATACAAAAAAGTACCAGACAACCATATTGAGCATACGTGTAGGTACGCTTGGATAAATATGGCGTAACAGTTGAGGAAATTCGGTAAACACGAGTGAATATTCATACTACAGGTAAGGCGTCCTCGTATTGTATGGGTAATTTCATCAATTGAAAGCTGAAGACCGCACTTTGGAGAAGAATCGCTACTGGACACTTCGTCTATCAAAACTACAACAACCAAAACTCAATTTGAGTATGTTTATTGCATTATGTATTTATTTTTATTTTATTTTCTTAAGGATAACTTACAGCCAATAATTTTGTAGTAAACAAAAATAGGAAGCTTAGAGCCATTTACAAAGTTACCACTGATAATGACAATAATTAATAACGTGAATTTTATTTATGAAATTAAGCATAAAGAAGATATTAAACACGAAGATACTAAATTGTAAAGTAGAAAACATGTTGCCATAAACAAGACTGTAATAAAAGAAGAAAATGCTAAGCCATCACAAAATCGCTCTACAACCTGCTTCCTTATAGTATCTATATTCGTGAAAAAGGAGTCAATATCAATGTCAGTATTCAGGGTGTTGAAAGTTTCGCATACCCTTATAAAATAAGAATTACGCCTGTATTTGGTTTTAAAGCCAGGTACAAGAAGGAGTGCCATATTTCTAAGTGCCCGGCTAGGATTGCGGAGATATATTTTAAATAGTAGGTTTAGGACAATCAATCGAGTCATTTAAATTCGTAGTAAAAGTGAGATGTCAGCTATGTTTTCTTCGCAAAGCCAATGGCCACAAACGATGGCGGATACAACGAGAATAGTAGTCTGGATCAAGTATACGACATTTATATTCTATGTAGTGCAGAAATTTTCTTTGGATGGCCACTATTCTCATGCATACACCTCGTAACAAGGGTTCCATAACTGTGATGCATATTCAAGATGACTGCGGACGTAAGCACAATAGAGAATTTTTATAATTTTTATGTTATTGAAGTGTTCGCTGGATCCTATTATAAATCCTAGGGCTTTAAACGCTTTTGCAACAATACTGTCGATGTGGGCATCAAATAGCAGTTTAATAGTCGAATGTAACACTCAGATCCTTAATCTTAGTTACCCTACTCAGAGTTATTGATAAAATAAGAAGAGGAGGAAGGGTTATTTTACGACTAAAAGTAATGGTAGAGCATTTGGCAACATTGAGGTCTAATTTGTTGGCAGTATAGCGCTATAAAAAAATACAGCCAACTTCCTCCAAATGTAAAAAAATATAAAAGGAATACATTCCATGCCGCACTCGAGACATGGCTAATAAACGAAAATTTGTTTACCTTAAATGAATATTTTATATACGTAATACTTGTGGTTTTGTTTTTTATTAGATTTTTTTATTTAAATAATATTACTTTGGTTAATTATTTTTTTTTCGTAATACATATGATTTTGATTTTAAATCCCAGTTTCATTTTTTTTGATAATCAAATTTTGATTTAAATGGTATTTATTATGGATTTTTTAAATTCTTTTATATAACTGAGATTATACGTCTGACTTTCATTTTAATTTCTGGTTTTGATTCAGTGTTTAGATTATTTATTATATCTATTTGGAATCACTATTTATTTTATTTTTTTAATGATTTTTTTAAATAATATTTATGAATGTTTTTAGTACCTACTATCTTATATTATATCCATTTTATTTATTATTATATTATTTCAAAAGTGCCATTTTAATTGAACTTAATTTAATATGTAGGTATATTGAGATAGCATTTTATAATTTCCAATTGTCGGTAGCATTGTAGAATAAACAGGTGTTTGTAATATTTGTACTATCGAATAATGATTGTAAATACAGATGAACAAAATATATAAATTGCCAATCTGTCAACAAAATACAGGGTTTAATTATGAAGAGCCTAGATTACATAGAAATAGAAATAGAAATATATTTATTGTCCGAAATTGTGGTGGTACATTCATGGTGATAATGCTTAACATTATGTCTCTCACAATTACCTGTCATTGTAACAGATGGACAAATTTACTTATTCGATAATTTTGTAATTTATCATTAATTAATGACATTATTTCACTGGTTTGCCTATAATATCTAAATTAAATCAAATAATAATTCGTAATGTTCATTGAATGGCCTGAAATAACATAAAAAAAGATATAACATGAAATCATCGAAACAGACCGGATAAATAGCACTAACAGTAGAAAAAAATATTTCACCAATAATACAATAAATAAAAAATCAAGGAATAATCAAAATTCCGCATATAAATACGAAATGTATATAATTTAAAATGTGTAATCTTCCTAATTGAATTATTTTCTTGTTAAAAATGCATGCCCACAATATAATATTAGGAGAAATATTCATTTAACGTGTAAAAGCTTTTTTCGATAAGCCATTTCTCCAGTGCTGCGGTAAACCCTTTTCCCTTTAACTCTTTAATATTTGCATTTAGGTGGCTATACATTTTTATTGAATTGTGTAACATTCCTTTTATAAATAAAGTTAAATTTGGCTTGGTGTCAAATATGTTTATATCATATATCAAGGCCCTAACAAAAGTGTCAAATATGTTTATATAATATATCAACGCAATGAATAAATAAGTACTTAAATAAAGCCTATCAGAATTTTGGAACCCCCCCCCCCCCCTTCCCCCATTCATCCAAGAAACACTCGTTAATTGTTTTATTTATTTATTTATTTATTTATTTATTTTCAGGAAAACCAACAGCTAATTATAATTTAACAATGCCGGAGTGACATAGCAGAGAGCCTTTTATTACCCAGTAGCATTTATTGCACAAAGGTAACAAATGGTATTATTATTTATTATAATCAGGAACGTAGCCAGAATTTCGCTTTGGGGTGGGACCAGCATTGTATCGGTGGGAGGTATATCTCATACAAGTACCCTATATTAATTTTTTGAGGTATCGAAACCATGACTTTTAGAATAGTTCTAATATAAATAGCGGCGCTTGCAAATTATGTGGTATTCTGAGAATCTTCAATAAAAACATTGCTCCTAGCTATCTTGACGCCCTCTTACGATTTCTCTGCGCCCCCCACATAGCGATTGGTTTCTTGTAGTTTGGGCCATAAGATCCATTTTCTACTCGAATTGGCCCAACTCATGATTTATTTCCTATTCAGAAGCCTCCTCGCGTGGAACGCTACCTCGAGTAAGACTCTCGAGTCTCAGGCCTCACGGCTGGTGGATCGGTCTCTCCTGGTGGGATTGCCTCCCGGCGCTACAGGGCGGTTTGCGCACCGTTCGGCGACGGCACTCGGTTGTGCGCTCTGGCTAATTGCTGAAGGAGTCTAGATACTATTGATATATAATGTTTCCTAAGATGTTGACCTGTCGTCAACCACTCTTGAAACGACCATTAGGCTACCTGATCCTCAATTTAGATGCTCTTGGTCCGCGATACATTCAAACTGAATCACCGCTGAACATTCGGCAGGTAGAGGTCGCGCAAGTGACTTCTTACCCGTGACCAGGCGGGAGGTAGGAGGTATCCTGATAGTTAATTGCAGATGGAAATATCCTTCCAAAACTGGTAGTCAGGTGGATAGGCTGCTCGCTGAGTACCTTTCCTGGTACCTCGCCGTAAGGCGTTGGCCTCTGATGAGCTCGTGGGATTGCTGGACGGTAGGTTTGTACCGTCCTAAAGTCTTCTACGCCCATCCTACGGCTGAAAGAACGATCATATATAGTTATACCAGCCTGGAGTGACGGGTTCGCCCGTTGTAGTCGACACCGCCCAAACGCCCCCCCCCCCGCGCAAAGGAAAGCGCCCTACCGGTTGGGAAGTCCTGACTTAGCAAAAAAAATGCATTCGTCATGCGTTTTTTCGGTTGATTCATCATAAAGCATTTGACCCATTTGCTAACAAAATTTTAGGGTTTTTTTAGAGAAATTTTAAGAAATGTTAAGCGTTTTATTTCTGTTAATCCATATTATCCAATATTTTCTTTACAAAATGTATTTTTTACATTAAATAATGACGGATAATGGTGTTAGTCTGAGTCGTAGCATCAGTTGCTGAATGACATTGAATGAATTATAGACAAGTTTTCATGAAAAAATGTAAAAGGCGTTTATATTAAAATTTTAATTTTGAATATTTAAAGTAGGTACCTATGCTAAGGGTTGTGGTATAAGCGCCCCGTTGTAGGATCTTCAAAATTCATAGAAAAAAGAAAGTTCGCATGAGGTATATAAGTACACGCTCGCATCAGTAACAAAATGTTGTCGAATTGATGGTAATGCGTGACGGTCGTCCGCCTCGCTCGTTAATTATCATGACAATCGGTGTCGCCGTGGACCTCCTAGGAAAGTAACCGCTTTATGAAAAGTGGGTTATTTAACAGCTCTTTACGCCTTTTAATGAGCTAGTCTCGAGCTTGGTGTGTTCCGTCGCTTTCGGACTGGCGAACGAAAGGGCACAATCTCGACGCGCTTTGTGCGGTCCATGATGGCATACCACCCCGGTGAGTTGTGCTAAGTAAAAGAAAGCGGGATATCCTCAAAACTATATCTTCTTCAGCCTCTATATTTATAAAGAGAGGGTAAGAATAGACTGACTATACTACGAGCATCTCTATGTCGTTAAAAACTAATGAAAATATGTATCGAATACTGTAATTCTGTTTGCCTGCATCCTATTATCATATCATTGTCGGCCCAGTAAGGGCGTACAAAAGTCATAGGGGAAAATACAGACACTATTGCTTGTCTTGAGGGTGCTGTCGGTATCGAGTCTGTCCAACGTATTTACAACTAACCCTAACACAGATATAATATAATAATATTTTATTTTTTGTATATATACCCAACATAAACATTCTCTCTTACCCCTCCTTCCCCATCTCTATCTCTCTCTCACTTACACACACATACACTCACACACACACTCACTCACACACACAATACTTATACATACATATACCGAATCGACAATTAACCCTAGAAGAGTTGACTAGATTACATAATAATATAGATAATGCAACCTACAATTGGTTACATTATATTACTAGATCATTGTAATTTCTTATAATGAAATACATAAAATCTGATTATTTTTATAGATTTAAATTTAGTTGATCCTGTTATCAACTTAACATCGTATACTTTCTTTATATTGCAATGTATGCAAATATTTAAATACCTATTGGCTTCTTTCTCTCAAAATAGAGTATTGTTAATATTACTATATTAGATCAGTACAGTAGTGTAAATAGCTTGAAAGTGTTGAGCCAAATGGTAAAGCGACCATTCAGCAAAATTTCGGCCTTGTGTCATAGTATGTATATAAGATAATAAAGAAATACTTCCAAAATAAATGGCTCATGTTGCTCAAATGTTAAGGAAACTCGCAGGACTTACATTATTTCATTGATTATTTATAAGCTATCCAAGTCCAGACTTCAATGTAATGAAAATAAAGTGGCAACAACGATATTTTATGTAGATTTTGAGCAGTGAACGATTTTACAGCGCTGTTATTCCGATCGGAAATTACCTACTCTATCAGTCCTCCTTCGTCGAGATTTCTAGGTTCCATAATAATTGGTCTCCATTAGCCCTAATTCCTTCAAGACGAGTTTTCTTTTATGCGATGGTCTTCCAATCGAGGTTCTGAATGGACAGTATTGGGCAATAGCGTTGTGGTCATCGAGCGTGAAAGAAGTTGAAACGCTGCGGATTAAAGTACGCCGCCTAAGAATCCATCCGGGCTGCAGTAGTGCATAACCATTCACGTCTAAGCCGAACATAGATAATGTAATACCTACGTGAACGCACGGAAATGCCGGGAAACGCTGAATCTTTCAGATATTTCGAGGCATTTTTAACACGTTGTCTGCTAAGGCATTTTTCAGGATTTTGGTATAAAAATTCAATAATATTATTTTATTAAAAGATCTAAAAATAGTATATAGCCCTTGTGTGTACAAATAGAGTTGTCAACTACAACGGGCGAACCCGTCACCTCAGGAAGTTTTAACGATTATTCGTTATATCTCCCGTCAAGTGAACGCAGAAGACTTGGACAAAACAGTCCACCGCCACATACCCGTGAGAGGCCAACGCCTCATCCGCGAGATAACCCAGGTGTTTTACCCATCGGGCATACACTTACGCCCTTACTTCCAATTGCGACCAGATTACGCCGGTCTCCCGATTGGTTACGAAATCGAGGTCGCTCGCGCGGTCCTCTCCCTTACGGAGCGGTGAAACGGTGTAACCGAATCTATCGCGGACCACGGTATCCTTTGCCCGGCTGTTCACCCAGGATCGGGTAGCCGATGGTCGTTTCAAGAGCAGTCGCCGTATCGTCCGCAACCACCCCCGCTCTATAGGAAACAGTACTGCTTCCAGACTCCCCCGACTGTTGGCTTACGTGTATACAGTCGTGTATACAGTCATTTATAAAATTGGCGTGCTCTCATACCGCGTGGGTAAACCGCGCGCCCCTCTTACCTTGCTGCAGTTATCCCGTCCGTCCGCGAGCACAAGTTTAATTTTTTTGCACAAAAAAAAACGGATTTTTAAACAAACTGGGAGGATTTTTAAACAAAATAGAATAAACTTGTGTTTATTCTATTTTTGTGTATTTCGTGTTATTATTACTACTCATTCGTTATTAACTGTTTATCTGGTCGTGACTTGTATGTGTTTATTTTTACTTGTATCAAACTTTTGAAGTTAATCCTTGATGGCAATTACTTAGTGTTGAAAAAATCACGTTTCCTCCCCCCCCCCCCCCCCCCATTAGGGCAAAACGGGCATTCGTGGGAGATTGACAATTTGCCATATATCTTTTTGTTTTTAGCGTTTTGACAATTTTTACCATACATTATTCAAAAGCCTCAACTCAAGCTTCTCAAAGTAAAAAATAAGCTGCAGTAGGTCATTCCTAATAAAAATGTTATTACCTTTCTCTTAAGGTGCCCGCTTTGACCCCCTTTCCCTATTTATCATCAAACAGCATAATAAGCTTAGTGCTTTTTCAAATAAAGTAATTCCGAATTATCTCATAATTGTCAATGTAACAAAATATTCTTGCTAACGCCAAATACGAGTAGGTATATTCGTAGATGGCAGTCAATGAGTTAATGACGATTTACTCTGAATTGGTATGCTACATGAATCACTAACTGCTGAAAGGGAAGGTTTGTCACTTTTGTCTAAATGCGTGTTTTTAATGCTGCTCTTTCCATATTACAAAAGATCATTACAATCGTTTTGGTATCATTATCACATTACGCGGAGGAATATCGGTATAAACTAGACAAAATGGCTATATGGTTTTTAGGATTCCATTTTACATATGCCTTAGGGTGAATCGCTCTTGTATGGAGAAAAAAAAAAGTTATACATCGAAACATCCTTATGCGGAAAAGATGGTCTATGGTATGGAGGTTATGAGAAACATAATTTAAAAAAAACAATTTCAAAATTTCATACTGCCCCAAGAGGGTTGAATTTTTGAGAAAAATGTAAAAGTATTAATATTTGTTAGATGATTTTAGACTTAAAATAATTACTTTTCTGCAATATAAATATAAATAAATAACCAAAATGATGATTAATGAATAGTGAGTAGCGAATAATATAATGTAGCTAAAGCTGTCGAACACCTTCTCTACAATGCAGGAGTCAGGTTTGAGATTTCTTGGTTTATGGCATCTTTAAGTTCGTCCAGTGATCGGGGTTTGTTTAAGCACCTTAAATCAAGAGTCTTGAGGACTCTTGAGGACTCTTGAGCCGTCCTCCAAGCAGTCCCAACTTAGCACTTTGCGGCTTCTCCTTGTTACCAAAAATTAAGAACCAATTTCGCGGTCAACAGTTTTCATCGCCACAAGAGGCTGTCGAAGAATATGAAAAAAATGATTCCGAGGTCACCAAGGAAAAGTGAAATAAATGTTATAGAAGTGAAATAAGTGAAGTATGTGCAAAAATAGATTTTCGGCCATTGATTGTATTGTTTTCTTATTCATTCCGAAAACTTTTAATGTGATCATTGACATGTGAATCTGCAAAGTTGTTCATTTTTTTAATCGGGACCTTTCTGATAGTAGGTTGTAGTGGTATGTAAGCTTAAGGCGCCTCAACTAATAATTATATATATTTTTAAATATATATTATCGCGTTCTCCCCAAAACCAGTGGTTGCGCACCGCGGTGCCCATAGAAATCGCTACCTTGTAATTAACACACTGGTGAGTTGGTAATTACACAATTACCGAAATCACTGTTATCCGATATAATTCTGAGGTGTATTAAATGCGTGTGGCATTGTGGCGGCTAAAGCGTGAAACAAAAGAGAATCGCGCGCGCGCATCTTATGAAATAAATGGCATTTTGGCTGACCGCGATACGAGCGCCCCTGTCCGCTTCGACCGGTTGAGCTAGATGGTTCAGCGGTAGCGATTATACAATAGAATAAACTTTATTCTATTACAATTACAACGTACATGGAGATTTATTAAAATAATCAATTTTAAATTAGGTAACTTAAGTAGCATTATATGAATTGCATGATAATCCTAAAATATTATTATAACAATATTAAACCAAAACAAAATAGGAACCTATTATAATAGCGTAAATACGTATATTTTTACTCTTAAAACAAGTTAAAATCATAAACAGTGCTTAAACTCATAAGACATAAAAGAGGAAAAAATATATCTATAATGTAGATTTATTATGTAGATTTATTTAATTTATTATTATTGTTTTTTTTATCGCTGTTGGCGGGTCTTAATTATTTTTATTCATTTTTAATTCGATTACATTCAAAATTATATTATAACTAGTAACATGCACATTTTATGTATAATTGACTATTCCAATTTGATAATCCTCTCACTATTTCAATTTGATTTTTTGACTATTTATTATAATTCCTTTTTCCTTCCTTAATTATTTCAATTTGATTATTTCACTATTCATTGCAATTACTATTTATTATTTACCTTTTTCGTGTTATTGAAATTAATTTTATTGTGTTTTATGATAGGTATTTTACAAATATTATTTGCAGACTGACAGACTGACAGACGCATTGACATATCAATGACCTAGTTTTTAGAGTAATGATTAATTTCTACATACATTGTTTATTGCCCTAAGTTAATTGCTAATATTATTAGATACTATTTGTTTATTTTTTTCTCTTTTAACATATGTAGTTTGAAGTATGCACAAGCCGCTATTTTCTTGGTACGCTTGCCTTAGTACGGGCCTAGGCCTAGTTAGGCAGCGTTGATCTTAAGAAGGACTGGGCTGCGGTACTCTCTTTTTTTGGTACTATTTACAACGGAGCCTCTAATGATAATATGTAATGTACTGTAGTTTTAAAAAATTCTTTAAATAAATAAATAAAATGGAGATTCGAATAATTCGGAATTATCCAACAGGCTCCACGGGGTAATGATGCAACCTTTTAGGTTGTGCGGTGGGTCCGCCGTCGAAGAAAAAAAACCAAAACGAATAATTATATTTTTGTATTTGTTATATTATTTTCATAATGCTCTGTCTCAAGAAACAGGCTCCGGCAAACGATGAATTACGGTAGGGTACTTTGAAATGATCTGAAATCTTTTAACTACTTCGGAAAAAACCATTTTCGCAAACTATACTGCCACACTGAGAAAAAACAAAGAGGTGAACTCTTTAAATAACAATCTTCTAAAATAGTCGCCAAATAAGGACATGGTTCTCATCAGACGTGACATCGTGCTCGATAAAGTATATATAGAGGGTATTAGTGTTTAACCATTCATGAAAGCTCTGCTGAGGCTCAGCTGAGGCAATGCTCATGTAAGCTCAGCTTAGGTGGTTTGGGCATTTAGTGCATATGAAAGACGACCGCCTACTGAAAGCCGTGTTTTACGCCCAACTCTCAAAAGGCGCACGCAAAGTTGGCGGACAGCACCTACGCTATAAAGATGTCTTAAAAAGCACCTAACCGCCAGTGGTATTCCACCTGAGAGCTGAGAGAGGGCTACTCACAAACGCAGCGAGTGGCGCTCCACGGTGACCACCAAAGTTAAAGAGTTTGAGGAAGCCCGGCTTGAAAACCTCGACTCGAACCGCCAACAGCGCAAAACTCGTCCGAAGCCGACTTACACATACACTTGTGTATGTGTAAGTGCATACTGCACAGCAACTGCGGTGGACTCTACTGTAATCGTTGTAATCGGACCTTTATAAACAAACTTGGATTCACGAGTCACTTCCGCGCGCATCTTCGAAAAAATCCTGTCAACCAAGAGGTCGCCGTCATCGGATCACGATGAGGAGGACATCATCATCATCATCATAACCATTCCGGACATGTAAAACGTCGTTGCCGACTTTACATGTCTGGCACTATTATACACGCGTCCTGTGTTTCAATCGACCAGCCTTTACTAAAGCCCGTGACGTCTTCCACTGGGCATTTGACCTTACGCGGAGACGGGCCCATTGACCTGGCTTCTGGCCCTTTTTTACATGGCGCGAAGCGCTTCACGCATTCTCTGTGGACGCAGATTCGCTAAAGTCGCGTTTCGGACATACCATGGGACTCCTGACACTTTCATCAGACCGACGTTCAGCACCCGCTGGATATTCGTCAGCTGCATTGCCGAGATAAGGTGGTCCTAGGCCAGGCCAGAGATGTACGTGAGCTTCGTCCTCACACACATCTTCAGCATCAGCCGTCGTGTCTTCGCCGTAATCGCTGCCAACGTAACATAGGCACCAGCGTATACACGATGAATTTCGACATTGACTCCACTGAGAAAAATATTGGATTTCTTCTTACATTACTGTTTTGTTATTACGGTTTATACAGGAGAATGGTGTGCCAATCGTAATTTTGTTGACGTACAAGGATTTTTGTTGAAACTTTATTACTCGATTATATGTTTCACCATGCTCCGTGTGGGTAATAAGAAAACAAACGGTATAATGTAGCTTCAACATGATTCATGTAAATTACTATAACCTTACGTATGTACGACATGCTGTCATGGTAAAAGCAAGATCTTGTTGTCCGCCGTAATGAATGTGCGGTGTAACTACACCGTTAGGCGTCATGTTGATTCATACGCACTTACCACAGTCCATATTATATATGCAATCCCTGAAACATGAGTATTTCCGTGTATCACAGCGTTATATTTTTCTCAGTGTATTTAGTTCGTATTCGATCGATCGACGCCATCAATTACCGTGCGATAAAACTACACCCATGCCTAGAAGTCGTGCTCTTTTTGTTGTTACGAGTAAGTTGACTGCCAGCAGTTAGTTGTATCTTCAGATAACCAGATAACCTAACAGTTACATTTTGACTGCTTTAATAATTGAGACTGCTGGAAGCTTTTATCTTAGTATATTTATTAACCTAAGATGAGGTCATCGATGCTGGATTCCCAGATTTGGTAATAGCATCCAGATCGCTACCCCACGTCGACAATGAGTTAACAAAAAGTATGGATGATGGATTCCCGAATCAGTCCCTATAAACTACGTGACTGCCTGGCCCATGCCTGTATAGGAAGACGGAATGCCTGCCATGCGCAAGATGTTACTTTCCACCAAGGGGGAGTAATGCCACTCCTTTTCTTTCCAGCTTTTCTGAGCATGAGCTGAGCATGAGATGCAAACGTCAGCTCTACTTGTGACAATACTCCATAAACTAGTGAATACAAATAACACTGGTTGTCTATATTCAAAGCTGATATGGTCACGAAATACTCATCTGTATAATAAGAAGGCCTGCGACCCACGGAAAATGAGCTATATCTGAAACTTAGCTTCACCTGTAATGCTGTCGTGACCTATAATAGACTCGCTAATACAACTGTATAGAGAACTGGCTTAGATGCGACATTTCGAAATTCGCACAAAGCTCTGCTTCTTAGTGAACAACAAAAGGCTCAAATGTAATAAAGGTAATTCTATTTTACATAATAAACAAGAATAGAATAGAATATAATCTATCCTGAAAGTTAAGCGTAATGCCAGAGGGCATCCCTCTTTACAGTTATTTCGAGAATATTGAGCGTTTGATGTACTCCAATTGTATGTGAAGCAAGTGCTAATGTTATCTCATAAATTCAAACACTTACAGCCTATGGACCAACAAGTAAAAATTACTGAAGTGCTGGGACGGGGCAGTTCTTGGGACCGCGTGTGAGAACTTCATTCGCACGATTATTTAACTACTTAGCTCCAAGGCTTTATAATAATATAGAAATTACGATACAAAATTTAGTTAACATGGTAGCATATAAAAAAGCAATTAAAAAGTGCTTGATTGTTAAAGGACCACTCTATGACAAAACTGAATTGAACACAATTTTTGATAAGGTAAAATTAATAAATAAAAAACAAATACTTCGTTTTTTATTTTTTTTTATTTATAAACATAATAGACGTATGTGAGGCATAATGGACGTATAGGTGAGACTAGAGGTATTTCAATTTAATTTATTTGTGTATATTAGTATTTTATATTTACTTTAAATATGTATTCATTGTATTTATGTATTACTATATATTGGTGTTGGGTTTATTAATAATTTCTTACCTCATTTTTTTTATGTTATGTTGGTATAACTCTTTGTGTGTGTGTATTTGTATTATGCACACACACGAATGAATGTTTTAAACTTTATTCCAATAATAATTATATAACCGAACGTCATAACTGTCAGTTCGCAATAAGCTAAGTTAAATATCAGCATCCCTAGATACGGGCGTTTTTGCTCAGTTAGGTATTTGATGAGCCAACGGCTATGGGTTCAACTTGCTTTTCCTGCACGTTTTATTGTACCTATTGTATACCGAATCAGAATAGCATAGCCATTCTTCTGTAAATTATGTTGTTTAAATTAAATGAATAAAAATAAATAAATAAATTTCGCTTTTCGATAGTAGATCATTGTTTGGTTTTGCAAAGGTTTCATATATTATACTATATATCTAAATATTTGTTTATTTTATAACCATAGCGGCGGTAGGTACCTACATCATTCCGCTGCTATGGTTATAGATATAAAACAATGAAAATACGCTTAAAAATAGGTTTAGGCATTAATACTACCTATTTCAAAATTGTTTAAATAAATCAGATTTTATCACAGAAAAAATTAATAACGTAGGTACTATTTTTTTGTGTTTTTTTTTTTGTTATTGAACGAATTGTTTATTTTTTTTGTTATTGAACGAATTTTGTCGATCCTCCATTAAAATTATTAATTTTATCTATCACCTGTCATATTATTATTATCAAAGATCTACCCATTTATTTTAAACAACGATGATTTGTCAAAATATTGCTGCCACAATTCATTCACAAATGGATAACTTATCAATCGTATGTTATCACTTAAGTGTAATGATACGAATACATTCGTATTATATTCACATTTGATTGGATTGGCTTATCATATCAATATTGTGGCGTGGCTTGTTTTAGATAGTATCTACAATAAACGCTTTAAAATTAAAGATGGTAGAGTAGAGAAGATAAGCAGTAGTGTGAAATGTAGTTACTATTCCAGTTCTGCGACACGCGCAAGATATCCTCTAGTAAATTGAACAAGAAAAATAACTTTTGAACTTCAAAAATGGACTACGGATACTTCAAAAATAGAATAATAGTTGGAATTGATTGAAAATATTGTTGTACCATAATAACCTAAACCTATGGTTTCGTACTGGCCACAGCCCTATCACAGCTCTTGTAAAAATCACGGACGATATTAGATACTCTATGGATGATAAAAAAACAAACCATTCTCTCACTGATTAACTTAGTAGTGCGTTTAATACCGTCGACTTCGATCTTCTGCTAGAGAGGCTTTAATCTATTAATTTCTCCAACAAGGCGATAACGTGGTTGGATTCACATCTTAAGGGCAGCAAGCAGTATAATAAAACACCCGAAACGACTGCTGATCTGATTGACATCTCTGCTGGTCTTCCGCAGGACTTGGCGTTGCTGTCTTACTTTGTATTCCATAACTCCATTAGACCCGCGAGCCTCAGAGGGACCGATCGGACTCAAACGTAAAAGCACAGTTGCGCCTCGTTGGGACCGGTCGGACTTTAAGGTTAGTATTCTATAGTTCTAAAATGCAGCAATTTTAAAGTGCAACAACGGTTTGGGGGAAATTAATATTTTGGTCAGTGTGCAGTCTAGCGTTGTCCCGAAGCAGCAGTGGGCTAGGGCAATTGACCAGTCGCGGTTGTTTAACGGCTAGCTTTACCATCATGGTTTGCAATCGTTGACAATACAGGTCTGCCGTAATCATTTTGCATTGCTTCGGCAATGCAAAATGATTTTCGAATCACAGATGCATTTCGCATCTGTGATTCGAAATTGGATCGGATTGCAAATCGGCAATGCAACAGATTTTCGAATCACAAATAAGATGCGTAGTCAGCGACTTCAAGTCCCTGGAGAAGCTGTCAAAGCGTTCATAACGGTCATGGTTACAAGCACAATATCGGATTGGAATTACCGTTTCAACAGTTGGTTCGTATTAATTGAAAAGTACACGTACACAAAAGTATTTCGGAAAATAATTATTAATTTGTGTAGTTTTACCAAACAACACTGCGGCGTGTCTACGTAGCAGTGTTGTTTTGTACCCACGTAGCAATGAGGAAGCAACGATAATAGGCAATGTATAGGCATATAGGCAATGCAGCTAAATTACTATTTCTTTAGTAGGACATATGTCTTCTTTCAACCTACGTACAGAAAATAATCCAAAGAAAAAAGTCAACGATGTAATGACCCGGCTTATTAATTAATCTGGAAAACCCTAGGCAATAAGGTCCGTTTAGACAAGCGCTGGATTTTCCCATATTTCTTTAAATTGCAGTTGGAAGCATGAGAGATCATTCAAGTAAGAGAGAGACAGTGAATAGAAGCAATCAAATAGTGGATTGTTCTTGCGAATGTTTAGTATCAGATGCGATCTCAAGCGACAGCTCCCTAATTAAGAAAAGATACTAACAAGGTTAAAATGTTTGAAATCAGCAAAAGTCGTCAACTGATAGACTTCGTATTTCTTTACTAAATGATCAACATTTTCATCTTTACTGTGCTCGTAAACTATCATGCACCCCATGCCGAGGCTTGTGCCCACCTCTTTCTCGAACCTTTTTCATCTACCCTTGACGTGGTAAAATGCTGCTTACTTTAATATTATCCCTCACATATTTGTAAGCTCGTTATTGCGTACGTTTAGACGTTATGTTTTATTTAAAAAAACGTTGTCTGAAACATTTTTGCTTTATATTTCTATCTCTATATAATATGTGATATTTGTGAGTAAGTATATTTTTCGTAAATAATACAAAAAAAATAGTTCCTGTACTATAATGAAATATAAATTCATTTCATGACAATTCGGATATACAGGCAATACAATTAATAGGTATGAACTCCTGTTATTGTATGAAACTATGACTAACGTTGTGTACCCAGTGCCGGATTATCCATATAACCCCGCGCCCAAGGAATAAAAAAAAAATATCCCTTCCACTGGATCATAACTGAGTGATTACTAGACTGATTACTGGAATTAGACTGATAACTGAATCATATTATTTGCAAATTTGAGAAATGCAAATACTATTCCGTATCATTGGAATTTAATGATCCAACGTCCAACCCACTCTGATAAAGCGCTTTGTCCATCTGGACCTGTGGAAAGATGTGAAAGTTCTAGGACATGCAAGGTCAAGCAACCGAACAACTCTCCCTAAATTAGTTGTTTTTCTTTTAGAGGAGAATGGCATTGATATCAAAGACTGCCATGGTCCTATGACAAGTATCGGACTTAAATCGTGAATTAAGGAGATGAACGAATACGCATAAAATATTATTTGCTTTGCACATTAATTGAATTTGGTTTGCCGTAGAATTTTGTATAGAAGTACCCATTTACTTCTCGTTGGTTGAAAGAAAGCCTCTAAATATTTTTTTCGTTTTTGGCTATCGATGGCGCCTGCTTACGAAAGCACCGCAAGATACAGGTTCAAAACTATTTATTTTTAAAGTCTATCGGGCATCAGGTGGTCTTCCTGTGACCATGCAATGAAGGTAATTATGCGGTTTACCACCATTTAACAAATTTTGGTTAGCATGTCTAATAATAGATAATCAGGCGTAGGACTGGTTTCGAAGATGAATAAGCTAAAAACAGGAAAAAATACTATTTCGTAGAACGGAATGCTAAAACGCTTGCAAGCAATCAGTGCTTTATTAATTAGTCACCTGGTCAAGACCTTATCACGGGACTCTTTATTAATCTTTTCACGGTTACGTTTAAGCGACGTGGTCTACGTTTTCAGATATTGAGGCAAACGCCAAAATCCTGACTGGCTGTGAATAATATCAGCGACAAACGACGCAAGCGAAATACCAAAAGTACGACTAGTTAACGGAATTTTATGTCCAATTTCAACGCCGATTTTATAATGCAGTGCGATTTCTTTCTTCGAGGATCGCATTTTAGGGCAATTTTAATTTTATGGGTATGTTATTACAATGATTAAAGAATTTATTGCATTGTTATAGCCCCCTAGAACGGGTTAGTACCAGTTAAGCATGACGTTAAGGTTTTGCCTTTCGGTTCCTGTTATTTTTGTAGGCAAAATTGTTTACAGAAATGTTTACAAATGTTTACAGAAATGTTTACAAAAATGTTTTACATTTTTTACATTTACATTTACATTTTCGTCGTGTACAATTGACGGCTAACGACCGCTCTTGGACGTGTCAAAATAATTGGGTTAGGTAGTAAGTCTCGTTACTACTCTTTACTGAACATACATAGGTAGTCAAGAATTAACTACTAGATTGTCAAACTATAAATATAAATAATCAAAATAGAAGCCTAATATATGAAGTAGTTAGTAATTCGAAAAGATACGTAGTAAAATTATCCATCGTAATATTCAAATTGTCAGTAAAATGGTAAATAATCAAATTAAATCACGTTATGCATTTTAAACTAAAAGTACAGATATAAAACCATATAAAATAATCAGAAAATAAGGCTCCACTTTTTAAGTAATTTAAATAGGCACAATATTTGAAAAATCATGGCCCTCAAATTCGGCCAGATTATAGAAAGGGTGGCCTATCAGCATCTCCTTGATGTTTTTTTTTTAATTGTATGCCCTCCAGCTGTTTAAATTTTGTAGGGAGTAGATTATAGAATTTAATGCTAAGGTACAGGTAGCTTTACTGTACTTTTGCCGGTCGTATTCGGGGTATGCGTAAAAGGGAGCTACCGCGGGTATGATGCGAGTGAATGTCTGCATTAATTGCAGTTTCTGCGAGGTGCTGTCTAGCATACATTAGACACTGGTATATGAACGCCGAATACATAGTCATTACCCTTGCCTTGCTGAAATATTCTTTGCATGAGGTCCTAGTCGTTACCTGATACATGCTGCGCAGTGCTCTCTTTTGCAAAAGAAAGATTATTTTACTGGTTGCTGCATTTCCCCAAAATAGTGGTTCTCAAGTCATTAATGAGTTAAAATACGCAAAGTATTCTGATTTGGCTGCCGCAAAACCACAAAGATTTCTGTTTTTTTTAATAGAGTATATCGAGCTACATAGCTTACTATCTAATATATACAGAAATTATTGATTGAATAAATAAAATATAAATAAATTTCAGCGGCTTTACGGCTAATATTCAGCCGTTTTCAGCATCCTGATAGAGTTGTAGAAAATCAAACGCCCAAACAAAACTTCAACTTCAGGTATTTATTGTCATAATTGATAAAATACTGTCTGCCTTAGTTAAACGCATAGAATCGTATCATCAAGTGACTGGCTTATTTGGAATAATAGCAGAAGAGATCTTGAAAAAAAGATCAAAAATCGTTAGTGCTTACCAAGACGAATTGGAAGAAAGCCTAGACGACGAACTTGTTCGCCGACTGCTGAACGGAAATACATAAAATGGTCCTACTAGGTAATAGCGTGAAGTAAACGACGTCCCACATTCACATGACCATGCTCAGCGCATACCCAACTAGGCCGAATGTAACCTGTATCCGGGCAAACGACGTATTGTCTGACTTGGATGGAGAAGCACAACGAACGTATACTTATACTAAGAACACCTCAATATATGCAAGTATTAATATGTACCGTCTCGGTATTTGAAAATTAAAGAAATATTATTAATAAAATGTTAATATAATAAAAAATGTTTTGTAAATGTACATACACATATTTGATACATATATAACACACATATATAAATATTGCGATCTAATATATATTATATTATTCCTCCTATATTAGATTATATTACATTCTATTTATTATATAATATTACACCAAATTACGTAGTATACAAGTAGATTAATACAGGTATATTATTCTTTAAGAGATAGTTTGCAAAAGTTTGTTCACTGGCCTTCAACGACCTATGTCGTCAAAAAGTTATTTTATTTTTTTATTAAATTAACTGGTATTTGTATTTTTTTATTTCGTCTTCAAGACAGTCGAATATTTTGGGTGATATATTGTTTACAGAATTTATTACAGTATAATAGTCTTTAGGCAAATAAATAATTAACTCGGGGAATTACATGATTCAGGACTACAGATGCTCTTGTCATTATGTGTTGCTGTCATCGTGGTCGTTTATCTAGGGTTCGATGGAAAAACATGAGTGACTGTTTTACAAACAGCTGGCGTATATCTAACACTTTACTTTCTTCGAATAGCATGTATGATATATATCGTGGGGGATTTCTATTGAGGCCACACGATTTAATTCAAACATGCTATTCCAAGAAGTAAGGTATTCGATATAATCTCTGCTACAGGGCCAGCACTATCTTGATCCGGCCTGTATAACTAACTGTAGTTTAAAAAAAATCAAAATTTAAGAAATAATGATATCTTCTACTCTAATATTCAAAATAATTTTTTTTAAGTTTCTCTAAGTACTTACCTATAACTGTACGTATCTATAACTGGTTGTTAAAATCTACTCCTAATAGTTTTTAAGTACCGTCCCTTTTTCCCGAGCAACTACATTAAAAATGTGCTTCATATACCCAATTTAAAATTTAAGCGTGTAAAAATCATCTGATTCATTGCTTAAATAGTTGAACACGCTATATGCAGAATGCAGACACAGCTGACGTTACTTCGTTAAATTCATTCAGAAAAACAAGTGTTCGTAAGTACTACGCGACACCGAAAATGTGTCCTAAATTTAATAATCGCTTGTGGTTGGAAACCCGTTTCACACCACATGTTTTGGTCGATATAATCCGCGTAGAAATAACAATTTTCGCGCGATCAATAACCACAAGCCGACCGCAGAACATCTACTGTTTGAAACCGTGCGAAATTTTGCGAAAGGACATCGGAAATGGCGTGTGACTAAATGCTATGCACCGGTACTATTTTATATGACAAGATAATAAAGTTACGTAACTGATAAACAAGTAAAGCTGTATATAATTGCTGGAAATTGCACTTAAGGGCATGCATTTGAGTCTTTTCAGCATAAACAATGAAAGGACGCGTATCGATTTTTTATTCCGGATTTGCAAGTGCTGAAATAGCAATATTTGGCATATGTTTCCAATAAGCACAGTGCTTACTATAGGGGTTGGGAGAGAGAAAAGGTAGGAATGGGTGTCAATAGATTTTAAATTATATATTAATGTGATGTATAAGAAATAAGAAAATACCTACATAATCGTACTACATTATATAAAAAGAAATGTGCAAAATACAAATTACTAATAATCTTACAATAGGTATAAATAAAAAAATCGGAATCGGATCATGGTTAATATTATACTGGGAATGGAGTTCCTTTTTTACGGCTAAACGTAATTTGGCTGCATTTCGAAGCATTGAGAGAGAGTCTGTTCCTTTTGCAGTACCTACTTAAACAATCTATTACTGTCGTCCTGGACAAGATGGCAATCGGAGGTGCTTTCAACTTGGGCGTAAATTTTGAGATCGTCAGCGTATAGTATATAAGGCCCATTTTTAAAAAAAAATCCTATGTCGTATAGATACGTGTTGAAGACCAGTGGACCCAGGTGAGAACCCTGCGGGACACCAGAGGGTATTGACGCAAAGTTGGATCTGAATTCGCCGACGGCTACAACTTGGTGATTTTGTTAATCGCCATGGACTCCCAGTCTCTTTCATTTCTCCATAAGTATGGCATGGTTGACACGGTCGAATGCTTTTGAAAAATCTGTATATATTTCATCCACTTGTTTCCGGTTATCGATAGATTTGAGATTTTTCTCTCACAAAAGTAGTGAGTATTATCTATTAAATTAATACTAACTGTGATAACTGACTGACTGTCCAATCTGGGAGCTAATAGGCCGGCCCTGTTGCAGATTGGCCACTAAGACCCATGTGTAGGGTCAGCCAAACGCACGGGTCAACACCCATCCGGCGGCTCCACGCAGAAGTGCGAGCCCGGGTAGGACACTGGCCTGCGGGCCAGTTTCTCCTAGAAGTCAATCTTCGGGCGCTCCTGGGCAGTTTGCGCACCATCCGGCGTCAGCCAATCGATTGTGCATTACGACTGACAGCCGGGAGAGTCTGGAAACAGTATTGTTTCCTATAGAGCGAGGGTAGTTGTTAACCTTACGGGAACTGCTCTTGAAATGATTATCGGTCACCCGATACCGGGTGAAAAGCCGGGCAAAGGATGCCGTGGTCCGCGATAGATTCGGTAGATACCGTGTCACCGCTACGTAAGGGAGAGGACCGCGCAAGCGACCTCGAACCTGTAGCCAGTCGTGAGGAAGAAGGTATCCTGATAGTTAATTCCAGACGGAGATATCCTTCCAAACTGGTAGTCAAGGGTGAGGCTGCCCCCTGGTTACCTTTACCGGTGCCTCGCCGTAATGCGTTGGTCTCTGACGGGCATGTTGGCAGAGCTAAACATTAGATTTTTATTGTCTCTAAGTCTTCTACGCTCATACCACGACTGAAAGAACGATCACATATCGTTATACCAGCCTGGAGCGACGAGTTAGCCCATTGTAGTCAACTGACTGTCCAGTCTAAAGTCAAATTAGGCTTATTTACAACGACCTCTGTTAATCACTACCCTAAATACTCGGTATTTCCTTCTAACGACGCAAAATTCAAACATAAAATATTTTAAGTTCCGTGCTTTTTCAGCATAGCGCCAATAAAATGCAGAAACCGTGCAGTGGGCTGTCGTACTATGCCCATTCATAATGCCCGCGTGAACCGTGTAAAGCGGATGCTACGATCGGACATTCATTCACATGTTTTTGAGTCGGTCGAAATGCCTGCTGATAAAAAGGTTATCAGTGACCCATTATAACAGGCGTGTTTACTCTGGCGATCTGGACTGCTTTTCGGGTCCGGGAACTCTAGAATGGAGCCTCGCCCGGCCTCGTGACGTCACAGCCATCACACACACGAGAGTGACTCATGCTGACGAGTGTAATTCACCTTACTACGACGGGCTTTTACTTACCTTACATATTTACTAAACATTGGCTTTTCGGGTCCGGGAACTCTAGAATAGAGCCCTCGCCCGGCTCCGTGACGTCACTCCCATTACACAGACATCAGAGTCTAATGCTGACGTTGAAATTCACCTAACTAAAGCGGAGTATTACCTACATTACCTATTTACTAAACATTGGCTTTTTGGGTCCGGGAACTTTAGAAGGGAGCCCTCGCCTGGCCCGTTACTCACTTCCATCACACAAGCATGAAGGTCTCCTGCTGACATGTGAAATTTACCTAACTAAAGCGTACTTTTACTTACCTACCTAACCTATTTATTAAACATTGGCTTTTTAGGTCCGGGAACTTTAGAAGGGAGCCCTCGATTCGTCACTTCCATCACACAAGCTAAAAGGGGCTCATGCTGACGTGTCAAATCACCTAACTAAAGCGGACTTTTACCTACCTAACCTTTTTACTAAACATTGGCTTTTTGGGTCCGGGAACTTTAGAAGGGAGCCCTAGCCTGGCCCGTAACGTCACTTCCATCACACAAGCATGAGGGTCTCATGCTGACGTGTGAAATTCACCTAACTACAGCGGAGTATTACCTACATTACCTATTTCCTAAACATTGGCTTTTTGGGTCCGGGAACTTTAGAAGGAAGGAAGGAAGGGTCTCATGCTGACGTGTGAAATGAGTAGTAGCACCTACTTAATAAATATTTTAAAAAGGTACTTAGGAAGATATTCTTAGCCTCTTTTATAGCTACACCTAATATCTTGCAAATGGATGGTCCGATGACATATACTGACTGTTCTTATTTCGCAATGCATGACTCACCGCACGAAGGGAGTCCTCGTGTCTTTTTGTGTGTCTATATACATTTTTATTCTTTGGAAATTATTTTGGTTTTTTAAACTCGAACCCTGCCATAACCATTATAACGAAACATGGAAGCCGCGGAATTATCAATGAGCGGAACAGGTCTCTCACGGGCGAGTCAGGAGAAACACGATATAGGTACCCAGCGGTCAGCTCGTTGCTGAAGAAAGAAAACGCGATAGCGCTCTGCCGCACTCGCCCACATATCTACGCCTTACATTAAGAGGGAGCGGATAATATATTACGAAAGAGTTTCGGGAGTGAGAGTCGGAGCAAGTCGCCAAAATGCAAAACATGTGCGACCAAGCTTGTCACACAGCTTGGTAATCCCCAGCGAAGCTCGGAATCAATTATGAACCCAAGGATGTTACCATTGGCCACTGAGGTAATTGGTCGAAGATCATACATTACATACAGGTTGGGCCTGACGACGTTTCGGAGATGAAATTGCATGATATGCGTCTTGTCCATGTTGAATAGACGTTGTTGGCTGCGAACCAAGAGGAGAGATCGACAGTAGCACTGGAAAGATCTCTTTCCAGGGTTTACTGGTCTGAGGCTTTGATGATATCATCTGGTATCAACAGCGTGTATAAATAGGTGACCTGCCTTGGAAGCGGCTGGTGCCTTGGAAGCGGCTGACCTGCCTTGGAAGAGCCCAGAGAAACGGGAGGCAATGGTATAAGAAAGGTAAAATTTGTGGCTGTCGAACTCGGCGTGTCCACCCAAAGATGTCCGATGTGATACTACTATGGTTTAATGCTCCTGGTATTCATCGCGTTTTAATGCAACAAAAACAAGCCGTTAGGACGATCTTTGTTGCTAGGATAGCAACACTGCGTTCTTTTTTCTTTTAAAACTTGGAATACTAGCCTAGAGAACGGCAGTCAATGCTATAAGAGAGCTGAAATTTGTAGCTGACGAACTCGGTGTGTCCACCCAAAGATATCCGATGTGATACTACTTCTAGGGTGCTCCTTCTAAATGCTCCTGATATCGCATTTAAATGCAACAAAATCATGCCTTTGGGATGATCTTTGGTGCGAGCAGAGGAACACTGCGTTCATTTTTTTTAACTTGGAATACTTACGATGTCTTCCATGTACATTTATGACTGACTGATTGTTTCATTTAACCCGACAGTAACAATACGTCAAAAGATCGTGTGATAAAAAATGTTTTACATTGTGTTACACGAGAAATCTTGAGGTTGCAGCCAAAAAAAATATCATTTTATCAAATTGGTCTTTATAAACTGGATGACTTTGATAATATTGCGTCTACAATTATTTGATTACAAATAGTCATTATAAAATTATTATTCGGGACTATTTTTTATACTTTATTGTATTTATTTATTTCTTTATTTTATTTATCCCTAGTATTACATGATTAAATTTCCTATAGTATATTTTACATGATTTAGTCGTACATACAAAATGTGAACCCTGGAAATTTACTAAAGGTGCGGCTTCGGCGGGATTTTATCACCTCACTAGGCAGAGCCTGCATTGAGAGCCTATCATTGCCGGGTATATAGTTAATTAGGCTAATTTATTCATTAGCTTTCTTAGTATCATGTTTTTGAAAAGGTATTTTTCTGGAAATTATTTTTATTGTGTTGATTATTATTATTTTAGTATTGATTATTTTGCCAACTACAGAGGACATTTTTATTATGTTGCCTCTCCGATATGTAATTATTTTTAAAAAAAAATGTCGCTCAAGTCGTAGCACGTCAATCAGTTCTCATGATCCTGTTCACGGAGGTAACATAATTAATACGCATGGGCATATTATATTACATATGTCCATATAATAGGAATATTTACTCCGTATATATAAGTTTTCTTTCCCAACCGTCCATCATAATATATTTTATGCAGTGTCATGTTCTTGCACTTTTATCCAATCCAGTTGGTGCCTGACCTTCGTTTAAAAAGCGATTCGTCATGGCTTTCTCGGATCCTTCAATTCATTGTTTTGTAGTAGTTCATATTTTGGTCGAGTGTTTGTCTCCCAAATTTCGGTTTATGGAAATATGGACTGGGCATGGACCCAGTATAATTTTTAACATTTTATTCATATATTTTATCATGTTCATTGTGTATAAACGTTATACATAATTAATGTTAGTTCTTTTAATATTAGTTATCGCTGCAGTAAATTCCGGCTAAATTTCGTGAGCCTTAAATTTTCCTCCGTTTCGTTTTTAAGGTGCATAGTACGTAGTAGTTTCCATTTATAGATTCAATTGCTAATCGGTAGTGTCATTACGTTGCAGATCAATTTTAATTCAATTGACTTTTATGGTTTCTTATACATTTTAAAAAAAAATAACTTCCTTGTAGAATTTGTAACAAATTGATAAGCAGGAATATAAAAAAAAAGTATTTTTTGGGCAATAGGTTTATTTATAATATCGTTTGAATCTTTTTATATTCTGCCAGTATTCCGGCAGTAGATCTAGATGAGAGCCGCTAAAAAATTAAATTGATTAAATTATCTTTGAACCTCTTCAGTCGTGGAAAAAAACAACTTAATAGCTGCATACAAGTAACTTTTTCTATACATTGAAAATGGCTACGAAATAAGGAACAAATGTTTTACTATATCAGTTTTTCAGTACTTTCAACGTGAATTCGGTGAATAATAAACTGTTAATAAGTAAAATGTAAGGGGCTCTCTAGGCGATCAAGCATCGCGTTGCTGGCTGGGAGGGGATCGTAAACCGCAGGAATGGTATAAACTACCAAAAATGCCTAATTTTGTAGGTTATACCAGAGGTCACGTCATTCATTAATCAATTACTTCTAATTAACCTGACTTCCTTGTATAAAACTAGAAAATTAGGCATTTTTATTAAATATTTTTAAAAAATATTACATATTTCCTGCGGTTCACGATCACCTCCCCGCCCGCGACGTGATGCTTGACAAGCATGCTTGATCGTCTAGAGAGCCCTTAAAAAATATTTTCGAATATTTTTCTGGAAAAATCACAAGATAGGTACTGTAAGTCGGAACGCATTAGTTTACTGTTTAGAATTTAGCCTTTACTGGGCCAGGTTGAACACAACAAAACGCTTTTCCTCGCAATCATAGCCTATATCAAAAAAAGATGTAGATGACTTTCAACTCAATGTTTCATGTAAAATAACTTTATGTAAAATAAAAATCTCCCTAATTCCAAAAACATATTTTTTCATAAAAGTCTTTTTTCCAATTGTCTCGTTCTGTTTTTCATCCATATCATCCTCTTGAAACGATTGTCATGCTGTCTTAACCCCATGTATAATGATTAATTCGATGGCACCCCCTTCAAAAGCAAAGATTTCTGATGTAGAGCAATTGATGTGAAGATACGTTTTTGATAAACAAACGGGTTGTTTTACAGCAATATACAAAGAGAATAACTTTAATGTATGATTTTTTCAATATCTTTTCTTTTTATTTTATAACCGAAGTAGAGTTTTAAATTTCCTATCTAGACTACTAAACAGGAAGTACAGTTACTACCTACATTAAAAAGAATTTAAATAATATATAATAAAATGTATAAATTATTTTTCTTTCTTTCACAGATCCGGCAATTATCCTACTCGATTCCTGAATGGTAAGGATACAATTTTATTATTATCTATATACAACTCTTAATCAATTCGTACAAAAACAAATGAAACCTAAAAAATTTTTGGAAATAACTAAAAATTTACCAAACTAATTTTAATGCGATTCTGCTATGTAGCTTAATATTTTGGGAGTAAAATGGTGTATATTTTATTACGCTGCGTTATGTTACGTCCAAGAAATGTAAGTGGTAACTTAAAAAAAACTGTGATAATAAAGGTCAAATTGAAGTATTCCCTTTCTTCATTACATAATATTATTACATTATTTCTAAACTCAAAATTGAACCTTGGAGAACCTTGAATTGAATCGTTGCGACAAAATAATATTTTGATACGTGTCGTTTAGTGACCACGATTAAAAATGTGTCTGTCATGAACTTGCTTATTTTAAAATCTACATGGTCTTTCTCTGTTTAATTTCACGTTTATGTCTTGAATTTTATTACTTAATTTTAATAGCCGAGTATTTCCTTAGATTTTATTTTTGTAGCTTAAATTTGTATATTTTCCGATTTTCAACTCCTGATTATGCCCTTAAAGACATGTTTCGGAAAAAATTCTGAATGTAATTTCTAGCCATTTATTTTGGGAACCCATTTTTTGAGTAAAACTGATCTGATCTTTAATCGGACGGGATATTAAGAAAACCGAAAGAAACATTTTAGCCCTTGTAGATTCCATAGGGGTTGAATTTCGCAAATTCCCTTCTTATTGAGTGCCCACGCCCTCAAATGAACTTCTCTGATAAAAACCATATTATAGCTTCAGCGGATTCAGCTCTGCGCTATACAATCAATCAGACAGGACATTATGTTATATGTATATATTACATTATTTCCCATTTTAAATTCAAACTGACAGCCACGACGGAATTTGACAAATCCACTTTAGCAAAAAAGGATAACAGGGATATAATCCACTGGACTGCTCAAGGAGGCTTACAATCAGAAAAAATAATATAGCTAATAGAGAAAAAAAACTGTTTTTTTTTAATAGATATGGGGATTTAGGCGCTGACTGCATTATTTTGAATTATTTCCGCAAAATAGTAACAGTATATGGCTTGCCATTACTCAAAATTATGACTCTGATGTGAAAATAACTATTAATAAATATAAAATAATTCATACCCTGGTAACAATTTATGAGTACCTAAGATTAATTTAATTTCGGTTCTCTTTATTTCGATAATATTTGTCCGGATAATGCTAATTTATAAATACACAATAATAAAACATTATGAAATGTATACAGACAATACAATTTATAATTAGAGCCTAGCAACGATAGATAGTAACGCGGTATCTACTACTATAACAAGTAATTGTTATTTACGAATATAATAATACAATTACCCAAACAACATCCTTTGGGAAAAATGGTATTAAGCTTCAGAAAGAAGAAAGATTTAGAAATTAACTAAAAAAGAAATACCATCGTCGTTCCTTGTTGATTGCAGTTATCTCTGTTTTTTCAAGTTCTTTTATTTTTTATTAATATTTCTGAGTAGGTATATACCTATCACGATAAACCTGTGAACACAGCCAATTAGACAAAGAAACATCTTGTTCAGAGGCAAGCAGATCTCAACATTTTAGTTTGTATATAATCAGCGTTTCTAATAACATTTTAGATAATATTAGAAAAGAAAAATATAAGTAAAGTATTGAATAAATATAGTATAAACTGCCTAAATGATTTTTTATAAATATAGGTATAAGAATTGTCATATAAGTATGTAGTCAAGACATTAAATACTAATATTGATATGAAATTCAGTATTATAATATCAGCAATAATAATATGAAAGCAAAATCTAATCGCGTTGTATTTTGATCCATATATCATTATTTTATCTCTTTTATATAACTGTATATTAGTGGTACCAATGTTTTTTTTACGGAATAGTTCTATTGCAGTTTGCCCACAGGGCTTACAATTTCAAGTACCTACATGCTTATTGTCGCGGAATACACGCTGTGGTTATTTCATAACTTTTTTTTTTCTTTGTATGACGACAAGACGCATAGAGCTGTAGAGTCCTTATACTAATAACAACAAATATATTTTTTTTATTTATGGCATTCATAATCTAAAGTTAAACTGTTGAGATTTAATTACAGTAACCAGTTAAAAATAATCGAAATATATATAAAAAATATATTACTAGATAAAGACAGTAAAAAAATCGAAATAACATTGAAAAGCAATCAAAGTGTAATCACAATATTATTAAAATAGCCAAAGAAATATAAAAAATAAATTAAATAAAAATAGTTGAAATGATACCCATAAAAATAGTCCAAAAAATATTTATGAACTTTAAATCAGTTTCTGGATTTAATTGGCACTCTTTAAACCATTTATCTAGGAGGTTAAGCAGTTTTTGAACTATAAATGTAGTGCCAAAGATCTGCATCGGTGCAGATCTGAAACTGAAAGGGACCACCTTTCAGTTTCGAGGTTAAAAACTCCGGTGTCCATATGGACGAAAACCTCTCATAACGGCCACATATTCGAGAAATACAACGCAAACTCTTCGGCCGATTTCATTCGGCTTAAAAATGTCATCCCTGAGGAGAGCAAGATTACGATCAGTCAATCTGCTCTCCTTCCTCTTTTAGATTATGGAGAGGTCGCATTTCTCGACCTCACAGAGGAGTTATCTACCAAATTTGTGCGTCTCCAAAATGTTTCCATTAGTTATTTGCATGGCCTCAGAAAATTTGGCCACATAACGGGGTACAGAGAGAAGCTTCACTTGCTGTCGCCCCGGGAGTAAAGAATCATGAGAGTTCTTTGTATGCTTTTTAAGATCTTGGAGCGCGTCGCTCCTAATTATCTCGCCCACAGATTTACTGCACTATCAGCACATGGACGCCCGCTGAGATCAAACGATAACCTGCTACTCTCTACCCCTGGTCACAAGACTGATCTTCTCATTCTCTTTTACCGAGCATGTAGCCCGACTTTGGAATGCTTTGTCGAAAATGTGAGAATCGCGCCAGGCATAGCAAGTTTTAAAAACAGACTCAGAGAAAAAAATAACTTTTCTACATAAATTTCCTTTCCCTCCCCATTCTAATAATAATAATAATAATAATAATAATAACTCTTTATTTGCACTTAATGAGTATACAAAAAGGCGAGCTTATTGCCACATGGCAATGTCTTACAACTAACCTAAACATAGTGGTACATGCTCGCATTGTGAAAATAAAGATTATTACATAACATAAAGACAAGTGGAAGAATTTAAAACTAATAATGCCCGAGGAGAGGAAATTGGGAGAGGAAGAGGAAAGAAAGGGAAGAACTGGTTACGTCTTAGAAAGGTAGTAATCCTTAAGGTGAGTCTTAAACGATGGTAAAGAAGGCGAGTTTCGTATATTTGCCTCCATTTTAAACATTTGTGTCCTTATAGGTGTTACTTTATTTTGGGTGTGGCATATTCTATGCCCACAAAGAGTTAAATATATTTTCTTCTTTTGTTTCTTTTTTTATTGGTCATACTCTTTATATAGGTTAAGTTAGCATCTACTCGCAAATAATGTTTATACAATAGTATAGGCTAGCTCTAAAATATTGACTGCAGGCAATAAGCTCGCCTTTTCTTACGAATAAAACGTTTTATTATTATAATTATTAATAAATTAAACACGAAAGGCCTCTGCCTGAAAGTCCATCCTTGGTACATTTTTAACCATATTTGAAGATTTTTTAGTGGTATAGGTACAATTTAGTGCGGTTTAATGTATTACTCCTTTATCTAGTGTAGCGGTTCCCAACCTTTTTTATTTCGCGCTCCACTAAATACGTATCCGGAATGTATACGCCTCATTTCCCACAAATTATATATGTTTAATGACGTTAAAAACATTTGAAAAAATCAATTAATAAAACACATTTTGTTGTCTTAGAAATATTTTGTTAAAAGTATATAAATCCTTATAGTATTAATTTAAATGTACTCGTAATTACACATACAAATACGTACAACCTTGTTGTCATAGTTTATAGTCTTCTTTAATATAAAAAAATATAGAACAACTTAATTAGGAATACAATTTTCAACTTTGATGAGATTGCTGAGGCTGCATTTTCTGAATTAGCTTGCTGATTAGCGGTTTTCTATCGGATATAGCGCAGCATAGGTCGTTTGCAACATTAAGTCAATTTCGTTGCTTAGTCTTTATGGCGAGTAGTATGGAAAACCTTTTTACGCACAGATAGGTGGTAGAAAACGGAATGAGCAGTCGTAGAGCTTTCTCTCCAAATTTAGGGAATGTTTTGTAATTTTTTGTCCAAAATTCTGTTAAACCCATATATCCGTAAGCGTCTTTTGCTGATGAATTGTTTTTCAAGTCGATTGCTTCTTCCTGCAGCCAGTCCTGTACATTCTCGATGTTGAGGTTAAAGGGGTTCCTTATCAATTTGTGAATCATGTTATCAAAGAAGTTTTCTGGAAAGTATCTCCCGAATTCATCTGACAGGTTTTCCAGATGACTCACAATGTTTCCTTTCATTTCTTTACTACAAAACACTGTATGTAAGATTGCCTCAGATTTGTTTTGTCTCACCCATTATTTATATTGTAAATGTTTTATAAGTCAATGTGTTGCGCCCCACCTGAACCCCACCTGGGGCGCGCCCTATTGGTTGGGAACCGCTGATCTAGTGCATCATATCTTCTTAATAGCGTATCTGGCAAGTACATCCAGGATTTCAGTGTATTTTAAAAATATATTTTGTTGGCCTTTTTCTAATGGGCGTATGCGTCTACTTATCAGCTGTGCCCTACCATCCTATGATTCCATATATTAGCATAGATTGGCACGATGCAGAAACAATGTCAGAGATGGACACGTAATAAAACATTTATTAGTGATAAACAATAAAAAATCCCTCAATTCTCTAAAAGAGAAAGGGCATTACGGGTCCACTTTTCCAATAGCTGTAAGTCATATACCATTAAAAGATCACTTTATGTAGAATATTTATTACTATAAAGACTGACCTCAATTATGAGCCGCTTCTGACTTAATATCCCATTGAATATGGCCAATTACCTATATCCCCTAGGACACTTAACACATCCAGGCATTGTATTTTTAATAACTATTTAAACGAAAACCTTCACAGAATACCAACGAAAACCTTCACAGAATACCCGAAACGATAAACTACATCCGCTGTGTGAGTAGAAGAATGCTCGACTTTGTCAGCAGTATATGAAGGGGAAATACTGGGATATGTTGCTTGAACTCTGTAATGTCTCATGGTTTCATTCTCGCTCTGTTCCTGACGTATGTAATATGCTAAGGTCAGCTGTTCATTATGCTGTGACCAGTGTACGTACACCACAATACTTGAATACTATCTTTTATGGATGTTCATTGCAAATTTTAGATAGATTTTATATAAATAATTTGGTGTTTCACCATTACCCATATTAAAGAAGGTTCCGAACTTCAAAACACCGAAACGGCTCATTATTGAGGTAAGTTATAGTAGTAAGAAATACTGTAAATAAATAGATCTTTCCAATGGTAAATATGTTATTGTTATTAGAGGGATTAGAGGGGCCCAGCGCCCATATATTTTTTCCCATTGTACTTTATACGTATTCTTACTTTCGCCCAGCACAATGGGATTTTATACAGATGCGACTCAGCCAAAAATCGGAAATTTTGACATTTATCGTAATTTTATGAAAAAATCGAAAGGAGACTGGATTATTCAAGTGTGCCTTGCATGTATCAAATGGTTATAATGAATTCATTGCGGTGATAAGAGCATTGTTATCAAAAGTCAAGCTCATGGCTCATCTCTCCGGAAGCGGAAATCCACATTCGAGCGATAATGGCGGGCTGTCACGGAAACGCTCACCAAATAAAGAGCTTTTTAAAGAAGATTCATTTGATACATGCGTCCATTACACAGCTGTTTTATCAATATTAATGATTTTTAGACATTTGTATTATTGCAAGGACCATTTTAGTGCCTTTTTGTTAAATAATTATTTCGATTTGTTTTATTATTTTTCACTATTTATTTTTGACTATTTCTGGCAATTGAATTACTATTTATTTTTATCGCTCCAGTGATCATTCTAGTGCCTTTTAGTTGAATTGTTTTTTTTCCTATTATTATTTATGATTATTATATTAGAATTGATTATTAATTGAATACTTTTTAAGTTTTTACTAATGATTTTTAGATCATTGTTGGTATCGAAAATTAATTTTCGTGTGATGCAGCCTGGCGTGAAGTAGGAAACTGGAAATCTGTAAAACCAAATGCTAAAATTTTGCTGTAATATTATTGTCATTGTTGTTTATCCCTTGATTGTATATTAGGTATCAGTGTACTTTGTTAAAAAAGTATGTACATGTACATGTACATACTAGGATGATGTCTACCTTTGGACAGCCTCCAAGCCTAGTTAGTTGACACCGTAATTTTACTATGCCCTAATAATTGTTCTACTGTTGACTCGAATAATATTATTTTTTAATATAACTTGCATATTATTTAAGATAAACATTGTTTTTTTTTATTGCAAATACATAAATAAATTAATTGAATAAGTTTGACTATTCTAAAGTTTTCGTAAATATGTAATTCATAGTCAGCATTACAAATAGGATAAAAACTAATTTATCGCGTGAGTTTGTAGCACCCATCGTTTCGGCGATGGATTTTCAAAATTTGCGCGCGCTGAACTCGCCGCCTGCTATAATCTGCGAACTGCTATAATCTGCGAAGTAACAGCTGCAGTTTGGTGCCTACCCGCAGATGAGGGCTGTCATCACTTAAGTCTATCCTGGGCAACTCTGGTTGCAACATCGCTGAAATATCCGGGGCTACAAACGTCACCCGGTAAATTCGGTTTTATCCTATTTATAATGTCAAACAACCGCGATAGTCTTCAATTTAATACAACATGAATCACTTCTCTATTACAAAGTAACTCCTTACCGACTCCCAAAATCTAAACCGAGTTTATTCAGACAGGATAGCGCAAAAACAGAAACGTCGATCTACCGAATACGATAAGCTGCCGTCTTACATGTGATTTTATTATAGTTAAAAATTTAAATTTCCTAAAACAGAGATTTAAAAATCTATATTCTGCGGTGCTGATGGATTTCTTTTATTTAGGATGGTTTTTGACTGTGACAGCATACCCACATGATGGATAGGTACTTGTGAGTGACTGAGAGAGCGAGAAGAAATTGTGAGCCTGAGCCTGGGAGTTCTAAAAGTATGACATTATACACTCCCCTCCACCCCCCCCACCCCCGCCTGTGATGTTTTGAAACGTGCTACACCACTAACGAATCTTTCCTCAGCGATTATGAAATGGGATTATAGCTGATCATCCTATGAAAGAATACTGACGGATTTAAATAAGGATAATGCCTATATTGTATAAGGTACATAAATATAAGGAATCTTTCTTACACAATTTCTAGTGTATTTAGGGGGTAAATAAACGTAAAGCTGCGTTTTTACAGTGATTTTCATGATTCTTTTTAACATAAAGAATTTATATAATTTATTGATATTGTGAGGTCGTTTTATTCATATTGAAATTATTTTCTGAAATTTTCATTATACATTCAAAAATTGACGGAGATATCATCTGCCGCACATTGTATGTCGCCATCAGACTGAGTAGTTTGTGTACATCTTGTAGGTCGAAATTTTCATCTGAAATCAACAGCACAAAAAAAAATACTTTTTTATGTGTCTCTTCTATGTGAAACTCACTTCCCTCAAAAAAAATGCATTGTTTAGAGGGGTGTGAACATAAAGCATGATTTTTTTACCCTTTTTTTACAATTAAAAAAATACTTCCAACAAACATATTTCTTAGGATTTACGTTCAAATAAAGCGTATTTATATAAAGAAACTATAGGCCAAATATCAAAATGATTGATTAAAAACTTTTTAGGCTAGAGTGTTATACAAATTCGAAAAAAGTCGTTTCGAGAAAAACGATTTTGAAGGAAAAAAAATGGCAGAAAAGGTTAATTAAAGGCAGTAATGAATCAATTTAAAAAACTTACTGACTAATCAGCGATTCCATCACCTTATTGCAATCCTTCTTCACTTTCATATGCTTCGTTTTTCAGCTGCTTACAATAATCACTACCTGCTCAACCGCTCCATATTACGAACCACACCCTCCAACCCTTTAACGAGGGACACTCACCTAATCGCTTATAGCTTTTGAACGAATTAAAATTTTGTTTTGAAATTTTAAGAGTATATGTTTTGAATGTTTTACAAGTGATTTATGAAAAAAAATAAGCATCTACACCTATTTTCCCCCATTAATGTACACCATGCAGAACCATATTTTTATAGGCGAATTTACTTCTAAAGTGCTTCGCACAACATTGTTTTTAATTACGCAGCACTAAGTGCAGTAGCTTGATACATCTTGTCACTAATTCGAATAATGAATTAAGACTAATTCTAAGGTACGACTTACCCTTCGAAGAACCGTGTTAGAAATAGTATATTCGTATGCAATGGCTTTGGATGACCTGGTATACGTCTTTACTACAAATTTATCTACGTTGACGCGAATCTTTCACTTGGTACATCATAGATTCCATCTCCTTTTGGAGATCATTACATTTGTCGTAAACACTGAGATGACTTCACAACTTATGAGTGATTGTTCACGAGGATATTGAAAAGCAAAGGTCCCAAGTTAGATCCTTAACTCACCCCCGAGCAAGTGTGGCACAACCGTAAAGTTTAGTACCAAATTTTACATATTGATGGCTGTTTTTTAAACAATCCGCCAAAAAAAAAAAAACTTTCGGGGAGAATCCTAGAACCGACATTTTGTTTAACAATACGTCGTTATCGACGCAATCAAATGCTTTATTGAAATCGGGATAAGCATTGTCGACTGGAGAGCTGCCTGGTCGGTCCAGTTCGGTCACCACATACTTACTCGTATATAGTATGTCGAAAGCCATACTGGGTATTACACGGCGTCCGCAAAGTTGTGCTTTTGAGGATACGTTTAAAGAGCTTTGAAATAGCTGGCAGTATTAAATATAATAGTAGTGCATCTGAAAATAACTAAATAACATAAACATATTTTTCTTTTTTTCTCTTTTAAGCGACCATTTTTGTAATTAACAGTTTTAAGTTGATTTGTTAGTACCTAAAAGGTTTTTCGAGGTACAATAGGCATATGTTCAAACGCGGACTCCAAGACACTTAACGTATATGTAGATATAACCAGAGTTATAACTATGAATCCTTAATTTTAACAGGTTGATGTATTACCCCGATGTGACAACTCTGTTGAAATAGTTAAAATAACAGTTTTAGACATGCCTGACATTTTATTTTATTCTATTTTATTTAGGAAATTACAGTGAACATAGAAATAATAACATTATTGTCCTAATTAAATAATACACTGGAATTAATTTCCAGTTACTAGGTATACCCCTTAGTAATATTTGATTTTATAAAAAAGATGGCAAAGAGTGGATGGGAGGGGAGAGGATGAAAAAAAAAGGGAAAAAATAAGTGCTTTATCACAAGTTGCAAATTGCTTTGCTAAGAATGCATATTTATATATTTCATACGTATATAATGGACTCGATTGCGTTTCTTCGTGAACTATTATCGGAAAATTGACACGGCCCGGTGGCATAGTGGTTAGGTCGCCTGATCTTACATTGTAAGGTCCCGGGTTCGATTCCCGGCTGGGTCACCATTTTCCGTTGGGATCAAATTAACGGAATTGCATTTTCAATTCTGTCGATCGAATGCAATAACAAGACACACACTTACAGACATCTTACACGCACACATACATATAACACGTCATAGTACGGTTGGTTGTAAGAGATTGTCATATGACAATAAACCCGCCCATTGTGACATTTTCACAATAAAGAGTATAAACATCATGCGAATGAGACAGAGCAGTGCGTTAGAGCGGAATGTAAAACAAACGATCGTAGGTACTTAACCCGCACAAAATTAACGTAAAAGTTTCGCTTTACGTTCGATTGGTAGTTTTACGCTGGAAAGTGGCAATCATTCATTTCATATTCCGTTCTATCGTTTGGCCTGTTTCGCTTGCGTGAACTAATTTAAATTTTAGTTCACGAAGTGATGCAATCGGGCCCATATTATAATATTTGTATATACATACTTACATACAAAATACAAAATATTCTATAAGATATTGTCCTATTCCAAATGTTACAAACCCACTCTTTAACTCACTGAATAAGTCGTGTGATGGATATTTTTCAATGTATACCTTGCATGGTCGGTTAATTTGGAGTTTTGGACTATATTGCTGTTAAAATATCGCAGAGCGACGAGTTCCGATTGTCTTGTGATTTTGAATGAAACTCGAAAATTAATCTTACGGAGTAGCTGTCAAAATGTATGTTCATTGATGTACATGCATAGGAATATTTATCAACTCTGTCGTTAAATTGATTCACACTGGTTGAACTTATCACTTCGCCCGGAAAACTGTTCACAATCTTTACTAATCGGTTGGAAAGAAGTTACTTCATAGGGTTGCTTCTTGAAACAAGCGCTAGCGAGCTTCAATGAGTGTCATCTGAGGTGAGTGTTGGTGCTCATCCGGTATACCGAGTGGTTCACTTCACTTTCTCATATCTCGTTCACTTTCTGTAAATGCAGTTGTGTTTTTTATATATTTATATTTATTATATATATATATATATATATATATATATATATATATATATATATATATATATATATATATATATATATATATATATATGTATATATATATATATATATATATATATATATATATATATATATATATATATATATATATATATATATATATATATATATATATATATATATATATATATATATATATATATATATATATATATATATATATATATATATATATATATATATATATATATATATATATATATATATATATATATATATATATATATATATATATATATATATATATATATATATATATATATATATATATATATATATATATATATATATATATATATATATATATATATATATATATATATATATATATATATATATATATTATTTATATTTAATATATTTAATTGTTTACTTATAGCAAATTCGTTGTTACGCGGTAGGTATGCTTTTAACGTGGTGGTATATATAGGAAAACACGATATGATATAAGTGTAAAGACATGCCTATTATGGAGGAGGCCCGTAACTGATAGTATGACCACCTTATTTCGAAACCCTGAGCATGCCTAAGTAAGTGTTGTAGGGAGGAAGTGAGATGCGGTTGCTCAGTAATATTTAAACAAATGTAAAGTATTCGATATATATTCGAAATTTAAATTCTACGTGTCAACATATATTTTGAATTTTTCTCAACAATAAATAATAAATTTAGTGAATATAGTGTAATTCGGCGGTTAAGTAACCCGACCAGGTTGCCACAAGCCTAGGAAATGGAAATATTTTCCTGAAAGTGTGGAGCTCGCCAAGACGTGTGGCCGCCGTGGCGAGTATCGGGCTAAATACCTCCAATCATGATGAACAGTACAACCTTATGACATCAAAGAGACAGCTGGACCTGTCTGGATGAGGGAAACGGACAACCGATTCGGATGGAGAGTGATTGGAGAGGCGTATGCCCAACGGTGGGCGAATGCGCGCTGATGATGAAGCATGGCAGAAGAAGAAAGTATTTGTAGCTTTTCAGGGATCGTTTCGCGCGTTGTCAAATAGGTTGTCTAGATTTTATTTAACAAACCCACGAATTTAGACCAAAAATAGCGGCCTATAAACAACAGCTTTTACCAGGCAAAAAATCGCAGGAATTCAGTGCATTCCTCATATTTCAGCGCGATAAAATTCGTCCGTTCCTGTATATGTATTTATTTTTGATGAATTCTGCTTCTAGCTTTCACCAATTGCTTCATTTTTTAGGTGGCGTTCCAGAAACGTTCATCATTTTATGTAGGTATACTTTTGTGTTATTCGCTTGGTTTTTTTTTAGTTTATAGAAACTTCGATCTTTGAATAGTGAAGGTTTTCAGCCAGTAAGTTGTATGCGTCATTACACCTGCAAATTTCTTGTAAATCACACGTCTGTTACCTGACCAAAGTATAAGGTCAGTTTTCGTATATATTGTAGATCTTGTTCACGGATATATAGGCCTCCTTTTTTAAACTACTGCCCAATAAAAAGGAGTGTAATATGTCCACAGTTCATGAATGTTTGTACCTACACATTTTCTTTATTCCGCCATAACTTCTAAACGCTTAAACCAATTTAGAAGTGTGTGGTATTGTTAGAATCGTTATGTCATCCCGATTGTCATAGGGTACTTAATGTCCAAATGCGCAAATGTCCAAATGTCAATAAATTAAAATAAATATATCGTGTTTAGTGTCAAATGAACGGTCTGACTGAGTAGTCTGGAAATATACATGTTTATTATATATATGGATAAATAGGTACATAAACCACGAATATTCCCTAAAAACCCGTAATAAAGATCATTATAAATACAATAGTTCACTTTCTGTAACGGCAGTCGTTTATTTATTCTTTTAAATATTAGTTGTTATAATTGTATTATTAAATTAATTCATTTTTGAAACGAAATCCTTAGTGTTTCGTTGCGTCTACACGCACACACGCTCAGTTGTCCACACTCACACAGGCGCAAGCAGGCGCTCGCGCAGCCCTCATTTCCCCGTTTTCCTGCCGCAGTGGGTGCATTTGGCGCGCGAAGAGGCGCCGGGGAAAATTCGCGCGAAAATCCGCGCCTGTGTGCGTGCGCTCGCCTGTATGCGTGAAGGTCGTACCCCCCTCCGCGCCCCGCCGCGTTCACGAGACGACGCTGTGATAGAAGTCTGTCGCCGTCTCGCTCGCGCGTACGCGCTCGCCGGTGCGGCGAGGCGGGACGGGCGATGCGACGGCGAGGGTCGCGGGGCCGCGGCGCGGCGCCCGATTTCAGTCAGCGCGCGGCGGGATCGGCGGCCGCACGTCGCGTTCGCGCGCGCTGCGTCGCGCCGCGCCGTCCGTGCGGTTTTCTTTTTTGTTCCGCGAGCTTTCGTCCGTCGGCGCCCGGATCTTCTTGACCCGTGACTGACCTCATGGATAATTTTTCAACACCCTTGTGGCTAAAAAAACGAACAGTAAACCCAGTGATAATTTTCAAAAAAAAGAACCTAAAATAGTGATTTTTGCAAAAATGGAAATCACAGCATTTTATAATTGCTAGGTAAGTAACATTTTTTATATTACTAAAATATAAATTTCGGCGGCGCTTTGCGCTGCTAATTAATCAACTCGACCGCCCCCTTTTCGGACACCGATACAATTTTTTTTTAGTTAAAATAATTATTTACTAGCACCGCGGAAGTTCGCTGAATAAATGCGTCATTGTTATTGCGCAGTATTGTTTAACAATTAAACAATCTGGATTTTTATTTGAGACATTTCTTTATACGCGTTTAATACCTACCGCCGCTAGTTTTCATTCATATATCAGAGGCGCCGGAAAGTGGAACGACCACGGCACGACGTCGAACTTCGAACTCATTGCAACCGTCTCTTTCATTCATTCTTTGTTATTTGCGGATGTTTCTTCTTCTGCGGATGGCACCCCTTCCGAGAAGGGCGCCACCCTGCGACCGGAAGCCAGAGGGCGGAAACGTCATCGAGACTAAACCTCGAATTTCAAAAACAAAAAAAGAACCTTTGACCACCGCCGCCGCCAGCCCTGCTATCGCACAGAAACTACAATGGCCGATTTTTTCGCTCATTTTTCCAAACCATGAACAGATCTGTCGGTCCTTCCATTGTGAAATATGTATCCCTCGGCGTTTCGCAGAATCATTCTCATTGTTAGATTTCGAGAAGGCAAGCTCTTCGCGAAAATGCACTCTCGCTGACGGCACAATATTTTTGATTCTCAAATGCAACAATTTTATTAAAGGACTGTATCCGGGGCGCAATGGGGATTTGTCATATTTACTTAAAATTTCGTTACACATAAAATACGCATTTCAAAATTCTCAAAACAAAATTCAGCAAAGAAAAATACGAGCGACTTCATGATAAGTGATAGTTATTTAAAAAAAACGTAATATTAACATTAAAAAAGGTGAAACATTTAAATTCACAGATTAAAAGGGGAATTCAAAAATTGTCTAGAGTGTAGAGTATTAGTTATTTATATGTATAACCATTTGATGTTGGTGTTGGTGTTCTCCTTAGATCAGGCTCTGCTTCGTTAGGAGCGACACAAACTATGTTTAATGTAATTAATAACTGTGTATTTTGCGTGATATAATAAATAAATAGAAGAATTTTAATATTACTTATCTGAAGTCAAAGAATATGAAACCCTTGAAAGGTTTTTTTCATTATTATGACATTCTTCGACAGTTTTTGACATTCTAGCGACTGATACACTAAATAATCAAAAAACATAGGTTATCAAGAATTTTATATTCTTTGACTCTAATTAATTATTATTGCAAAATGTTCTTTACTTTGGTCTAATTTTGAATTCCTCTTTTACTCTGTGAATTTTAAAGTTTCACCTTTTTTACTCCAAATATAATAGATTTTTCGACATAAAGAATATCACGTATCATGAAGCCACTCTTCATTGGTTTGAAATTTCTTTTGACTATTATTTATTACTCACTAAAATTTGAATTTAATAAACCATACAAATTTAATATATATTTTAGTTCTTACAAATTTGAGAATGCCTGCCACATTTTTCGACATTATAGTGATATCTGTTTTTTTTTATTGTTACCTAAGTAGTTTCTGAATATTTTTGCATTTTTTTATCTGGAATATGATTAGGTTTTACAAATGTAAAGAAAAATATTTCTTTACAAATAGATCCTCTTAATTTATTTGTTTCTTGCAGTTCTTAGGTGGATTCTTTGTTTGATACGCATACATTTTAATAAAAAAATATAATTACCTCTATAAAGTTTATGCTACAATATAAATCGGAGGCAATAGAGTAATTATTGAGATTGTCCTTCTTTAGAGTATCCATTTATCAAAGTTATATAGTAGATTTTATTTTCTTGCTTTCTCTGCTGCGTTTTTAAGATAAAATCAAGAACTATCGATACGGTTTTAAACAGTAAAATAAAATGTAAATTGTTTTATTAGCTATAAAATGTGTTAATTTTTATACTTCAATGCCTGTGGTTTAATGGCGACAGTTAGAGAAATGTGGAGTTGCATCAAAAATTAGCGCGTGTATTCGCTGTTCTCGCGTTGCTAACAAGGCTCGCCGACCGCCGCATACCGACTCCTTCCTGGAAGTGAAGCAACTGACAGGGTTGCCAAAAATGTTTTTTGTTTTTTTTTTTATGAAGCAATTATTATAGAGGATTTTGAGATTTCTTTGTGATCATCCTAATCTTTGTTGTGTTTACTTCACCTTTATCGTGTTTACTTATGATGCTTGCGACAAAATAAAATATTGGGATTGAAAAGTATATTTTTAACGAAAATTTAAATGTTTACTTTTTAAAAATAAAAAGAAAAATCTGCAGTTCACTGCAAGCTTTTGAGATATTTAACTTCCAGAATTAAGACAACCATGACGAGAGATGCCAACTTCAATAATCTATTTCTCCAGGATACTAGTGAATCACGCGGGACGCACTATTCGAAATGCGTTTTAAGTTATTACGGAATAGATTTTAATATTCGGCCGCTCGCGGCATTGCATCGGTGAAGTGACGATCGCTGACTAAATATGGTGAATTTCGAGACAAATTGTTAGGGAGTAAAACACATTTTACACAGCCATTCAAATGGTACTTTTATTATTCTATATTAAATATTTAGAACAACAACTAATACATACTATTTATTATTATAAGTAAAACAAATTAGTTTTCGAACTTTAACTTTCTTCTTTTTTAACTTTCGAACTTTAAGATACGTACCTAACTATAATATTTAGTAATTTTAAGAAAAAATCTTCAATTTGAAGGTGTATATATTTATTTTTTAGAATTTAGTTATAAAACCCATCAGCTTCCTATTTAATGTTCTATGTAAGATTAACTTTTATCTTTAGTTCAGATGTTACGTGATCGGATCAAGCGTTTCAACCTAGAAAAAAATGTCTTTTCGCAGATGCTTTAAGCTAGAATGGAGGAGACGAATTGAAATTTTAGGAGGTAAATCAGTGCCTCGGTAGATGTCATAAATAATTTATTCCATTGGTCATATTAACATGCGTGAATCCATTGTTCGTTTGGTCAGATTTCCGGAACAAATGACGTCCCGCTTGTACCTTGGGCGGGACTCCCTTTAAATGCCTTCAATACCGCAATCAGAACGCCCAGGCCGTGGTCTCCGCGGAACCGTTCCGTATCCGGTCTAGAACTGAGGATCCAGCTCTATTGCCAGCAGACTTTTACCCTCTTCTTATTCTTCTTTTTTATAATTGCTGGGGCCGGTGGCAGATAGTGTAGCCACCGCTTAGTGGTTCCAGCGTTTTTAGGGATGCATTGTTCCATCCCAGGTGTTCCAGGCTGTGGGACGTTACGGCGGTCTTGAGGTTCCTCGGCCCGCGCCTGGTAGTCCACGAGAGTAATCTAAAATACAGTTTAGCACCGTAAGCAATTTCTTGAGATTCTGATAGCGGTCTCTTAGTTTTAGCGTTAAATTAGCTAAGGTTTAAGCCACATTTTCTGCAAATAAGTTCGGTCCTCTTTTCGACGGACGTGAGGTGTTTGTTTAAGGGCAATATTTACTGTCATTAGTCCTGACATTGTCCTATTTGGGGTTTGACCAGTTCTAGCAATGCAGATATTTTTGCAAATGGCAATTATGGATTGCCTCGTTCCGAGTACGTTCCTCCAGTAGATTTCCTGTTTTCTTTTCAGCCATTTTTTGGTGGCAAATTTGAGGAGGTAATCTGATATGCCTATGCCTTGATGGATTTTGATAAGCATCCCCTGACCAGGACATTCGCTTTCTCATTTCCTTGTATTTACTCGTATATTGCATTGTTCCACTACCCATACAACGATTACCATGCTCATGGGAATCCTTTGATAGGAATCCAGGATTTTGAGGGAATCAAGACTCGTTTGGACGGGACTCTCCCCGGGTTTAGTGCTTTTAGAGCCTTTTCACGTGTATTCAGTCTGGTTGCTGTATTTCTTCGTCAAGATTTCATGCATGTACTTATTATTGCTTCGGATCACGGCTTGCTCTCTGCCAGTGGCGGCTCGTGACAAATAATATAGGCAGCAAATAGACTTTTCGTGACTTGTGGCTTTCAAATATATTTGCACTCATTTCAATATACACAATGTTAAATCTACTCTCTATTTTGAACGCGATTACTAGATTTTAGCGGTAGCGGTATGATCGGAACTGCGAACTGAAACGCAGTTCGCAGTTCCGATCGTACTAAAAAACATCACCCTGCATCCGATTATTTTGTCATAGATGCTACGTACAGTGGCTGGCCATATTAATAGGGACACTTACGTGAATTCTGTTTCTAATTATAAAACTCCTAATCGATATTTATTAAACATTAAAAACATTAAAACATCGATATTTATTAAACATTAAAACAAAACATTATAATATGTATTATAAAACAATAAACTCATAATCGATATTTATTTTTTAGCGTTTAAAGTCATTAAATTAACTCTTCTTTATCTATGAAAAATATTTTTTTTCAACAAATAATCCACTCAACTCAATCCGATTCAACTAATAATGGAATATATTTTTAAAAATATATTCCATTGAATATTTCTGTATAATGAAAAATAGGCCAACATAAATAAATATTTACAATCTATCGTAGTACATATTGTGATTTCGATAAACGGATCTTACCGTCATCATTCTCTCCGTGATAACAAAAAATGTAATTCCGGAAAAAAATACAATATTTTACGCGGTGGGATCCATTTGTTATAATTTTCAGAGCTAAACTCAGTTTTTAATAAATACATAACATAATTTAAGAAATAATCTTAAATACTAGAAACCTACCACGGTTTAGGAGTTAATATTTTATTGAAACGTGAAAATTAGTGCCAACATCCAAAGCGTCCCTATTAATATCGCCACCCATTGTACTTGTCAAATAATGATTGACACAGCTTTAAGAGCGCGTCTCATGGACATCCAAACTTCAAAATTGGAAAAAGTTATCTACGCTAGTTTTAAATTATGTATATCTATAACTACGTTACTTTCAAACTATGTTAGTTTCTAACTATTTTAGATATATGCGAGCATCTGCGCACGGTCGTTTGCGAATTATTGCATTTTTATCACTAATATAATTTCAAGGTTTACTCAGAAAATACCAAAACACTCATAAACGACTAATTGGATGTTCTATTCTATTTGGATGGACTAATTCTAATAGGATGTTTCTATATTATTTAAATGAAGAGTTTTCCAATGAATGCTTTATTGATATAAGTTCATTACTTCTTTGTGTTCGAAGAACACACAAAAATTACTAAAAATGGACATTTCATAAAATTATTTCTGCATTGTAATTTCATCTAAATTTCACATAGTATTAAAAGCGTTCCTTCATTAGCTTTTATTGTATGATGAAAAAACATACAATACCCATAAACATAATGGACGCCTTAGCAAAGAAGCATTTATTTATTTAATTATTTAAAAAATATATTTTACAGTAGACTTACAGATATTACTAAATACATGATATACATAGTATTTGCAAAACCTATTTACACGAAACTAATTTACTATCTTATGAAAACTTGAAAACGCTTGCATGGACAAGTTATAATAGACATATTATGAGCACGTTAATAATAGTCTAAGTGAGGAAAATGGGTCATATAAAGCAAAAATGTAATATGAATTATTGGATATTAATGTTAGTAATACGTAATATGATATAATATAAGAAATGGTATAATATAATAGTCACATAATAATATGGTAGGATGGCAGTTAGTTAAATATTAAGAAGTAGAAGATTTGATCAAAACTTTAATTAATATTTTTTTTTTATTTTGGTAATTTACAATTATTTACAGTAAATGGATATATACAATTACAATGTCATAGAGGAAATCCAGTAGGAAAAAACTGAAAACATGTTATGCCATAAACTGTTGCCAGTGATCCTATTTTAATGTCGCCTAACTAGGCAATAGCTTGTTCTAATGTAACTCCATTAAATTTATGGAGTCGTTGAATATGTCTAATCTTTTACATGTTGTATCAATACCGCGACTCGGCATGGGTCAATGGTTGTTTTTGTCAGTAGCATTCTCTTTGAAGCGGACTATAAATGTAAAAAATACAAGGCAAAATTAGAAACTAAACTGGAAATTATTCTTTAATATTTCGTGGGTATTTGCTGCTCCATCGCTCTTTATGAACAACCGCCACTGCTCACTGTAGTAAGTGCTGTAGCGCTCGCTGCAACCGCAGCCGCAAGCAAGCCCATGAACCGTGTCTACCTGTTTGTCGGTGCGCGTGAAGAGGCCAACCAAAAGAGCCGCCACCGCCCGTTCCCAAGATCACTTACCTAATCAACCCGGAACGTAGGAATATCTTGTGTACGATGTACGTAATGCATCGCTCTGCCCTCCGCTTGCGTCTTGGCCTCTGCTTGTACTGTCCCTAGTTCTACGTTTCGCGTGTTGTAATATAAACTGGGCTTTCCTTCACGACGACTCGTGCTCGGGTGGATACGGAGTTGCCAACTTTTACTACTAGCGTCGATAATTGCAGCATGGTAGTTTTGACAGCCCTTGACATGTATACGCTTGCGGCAGTTATGAAATCGAAAAATATTAAAATATAATAAACTAGAATAACCATGAGATGCTTGACCACCTTAAAATGCTACCCATGAAAAAGGAAGGCAAAAGTTTCCGCAAGAAATATAACGTCAACATATTATCCTCTAATCTCAGTAATATAGAAGATCACATCAGATGTTTGAAGCGCTTCGACGTAGCAGACCTGTTCATTGAGAGGTACGGTGACAGGACATACAGAATACAGTGCGACTCCTCATTGGAGAAGTCGACCTACTCGATATCTACTATCAACCTACCTGATCATGGTCTTATAAGATCGATTACAGTTGTATGAACCGAGAAAAACATTTTTATCGAGGACTTTTAAAATATAATAGGCAGAATAAATTCATTGTATATTGTGGTGTTAGTAGGTAGATTTTTTAACACATCTTTTAGTGCCAGACAATCTATCATTTAGATATTTATTTATTTATTTAAGAATTAATTACTATAAAACATTGATTTGCTTACAAAAATAACAGGAACCGAATGGCAAAACCTTAACCTTTTGCTTATTTGATTCTGTCACCCAACTGGGACTAGCCCGTTCTAGGGTGGACAGGATAGGATATACGATAAGACAGGTATTACTTTTTTTTAATTTCAAAACAGCTAGATAAAAAAACAAAATAATAATTTTATTAAACATTAAATATTTTCAAATTAAATATTAAGCAGTGTAAATAATAATTAATAAAATAATTAAAAGAAGGTTTTTTTTTAATGGACAATGAAATGTAATAAAACGGTAATCAAGAATTAAGAGTTATAAATAACAATTAAAATACTAAATAATCATACACAACACGATCAAATTCTTAATTAAATGAAACCCATGATTAATAATCATTAATAATACTCAGGAATCACGTCCATATTCAGAAGCTGCAAATTTACAATCGCTTTGATCTAAAACTAAAATAATATGCTGCATTTTTTTTAGAAATGAGGGATTCACTGAAGCAATACGAAGCATTTGATAAAACCTCTTTTGACTGCCAACAGAAAGCACAGCCTGCTCTGAATGGCTTGATTAAAAATATACTAGATGAAACCGAAGTTAATATTGTCTCGAGATAAGGTTTCTACTCTTTATTGTGAAATTTCACAAGATGTGTCGAGATAAGGTTATTCTCATGGAAGAGTGGTGTACCCCCTTATCTGTGATTTTGTGAAGTAAAATACTCTCATTATCGGAGTATAAGACCGTAGCCAGCATTCATAATATAATAAAGGCAGATATCTTCAAGAACACCAAGGAAGTTAAACAATGATGAGAACACGAACTGTTTGTTTTATGTGAACAAAGATAGACAGATAAAACTAGAGAAAATAGACATATAAAACCAATACAAGGTTCTTAATATGTACAAAGAAATAGATGGAGTTGGAGGATGCTAGAGCACCTGATTAGATGCAAGAAGAAACCCAAAAATATGTATTTGAATCGGAAGACAGTGACACCACCCAAAATTTAATTCGATCCTTGATAATAGCGACTGCGTATACTGGACGCCGGTTACGAAAAGTAGACCAAAGTAAGATTCAAATGCTGCAAAACGGATGTGCAAGGTTTCGTTTCCTTCTTACCTGCCACGAAGCCACGTCTATCTATACATAGACAGACATTATATCCTAAATATCTCCCACCAGAGGCAACTTTGCTAGACTTACCGTAAAATAGTTAGAAACAAACGCCCAACTTAATTTCCTAACTCAAATGAGTGATCGCGACAATTCGATTTTTTGGCAGTTATTCCAAAGCATAGGTGCTCTACTTTTAAAGGTAGCCTTGCCCATCTAGCTGCTTTTACATGGAATGGTCTAAGCAGATATATAACGTCCAAATCTATTGCGGTCTTTAGTTTAGGGCTTCACAAATAACTGTTATTAAAGCAGCGCCCTCGTTAAAGCTTTCTTTTCTTTTTACGCTTTGCCTGATTCGCTCTTATTTTGCTACATCCTATACATACTTACACAGCAAAACCCGGAGGTGTTGTAAAACATTGTTTCTTTTGTTCTTTGTCGACATGGAGAGCAGCATTATACCATCGCACCGGCACATATTTCTTTAAATTGTTTACCGTCACTAGTTACCTCTAAAATATTAAAATTTATTGTGCACATCGATGAAAATAAATAAAATATTTAAAAATAAGTCATTAAATAAATAATGTATTAGGCATTATCGGATATTTGCTATTATAAATAACCACCATATTTTCCCTACTATAGTGAAGGAAAATAAAAATTGCAAATTGTATGTTAGTTTGTCGCCATATAATATTACTACTACTATTGCTACTTGACCACATATACGACCTATTTATCACTCCATAGTACGACATTGGTGGTGGCTGGTTTGGTAACAGTCCACGACGACCGTCCCCATTGTATGATTGAGATGCTGAACTATGAAATAGAAGAAAGGGGGCGAGGGTCTCCGCTGGCTTTTGAGGATGGTCTCTGTCGAGCAGCCGTGGAACTGGATCTTTAGATCGTTTTCTTTCCAAATTTTTTGCGATTATTTCAGGGTGACAAGACGACAACAGTCGTTAATAATAACCTTCGTAATAGCAAGTGTAAACAAGCAAATATATTAAAAAGAATAAAAAACACGACCGCCGTTACAGAAAGTGATTCATATTGTATTTATAATTATTTTTTTTACGGTTTTTTATGAAATATTTGTGGTTTATGTATTTATCCATATATATTTCCGGTATGTACTCCATCTGACCTTTCATTTGACACTAAACACGATATATTTATCTCAATTTATTAACTGGACATTTAGACAACTACTTACTTAATATTTGGATAGTTAAGGTATTCTATGACACTCGGGATGACAAAACGATTCTAACAATATCACCCACTTCTAAATCGGTTCAAGCATTTAGAAGGTATGGTGGAATAAAGAAACGGAAAACAAACATAGATGAACCCTGAACACATTACACTCCTTTTTTAACACGCTTTTATTAGGTCGACCTGTATGTAACTATGTAATAAAATCTAAGGTAACTAATTTAACCATCTTCCAAGGATCGTAGCGTCATGAAAATTGGCAGCTGTATGTAGTTCTAATGACAATACAATAATATGGTACTGTCGAACTGATCTGATGATGGAGTCGGAAGATATAAACTGGAACTTCATGCTGGAACATCGTATCATACCTGTGTTTGAACTTGTTAGAAAAGTCTTGGAATGAACTTTGACCACGATTAGGTTTCAATATCTGATGATGAAGCCGGAAGATAGGCACTGGCATTCCATGATGTAAAAACGTATCATAGTCGTGTTTGCACTTGTGAGAGAGGTCACGTAATGGACTTTGAACACGATCAGGTATCAAGGTTATAACAAACCTTTTTTGTTTTTTACGTGCATTTATAAAAGCGTGTTTTAGGTGTTTTTTTTTTTAATTATTAATTTATTTGTTAGGCAGACGTGTAAAACCAGGATTGACATAAAGGGACTTAATATATAATGGAGCTTACTCCAGAAAAGAAGACCCCAGGGAGAAAATCGGTTGCGAGGGGCTGGAGCATCGACGAGCACGACACCCGGTGAGCCACGATGAAATATGACGAGACCCGTACAGCTGGCGACCGTATCGGCGCGGTGCGGGCTTTGCACGTTGCGTAGCGCGCGCCCGCGGCTGTTTGCCCTGCATCATGGAATGCGTCCACATTCAACAAGCACGAAAGTTCATATTTCGGGTAAACACGGCGGGCCCAGCTTTCTATATTTGTCAAACCGCACCATTGTTGGCTCTGCGCGTGCGCCGCGCGCCGCATCGTTATCAAATTCTTCCCTTATCAGATAGTAATGCAATGCGCCTGCGCGCGGTTAATAAGATTTATAACGCTCACCGCGCGCACTCGTCTCCTCTGGCATTCGGCTATTTACATTTTTCTCCACTTTAGCCCTTCTTTCATTACTATTTAACGAGACGCATTCTCTTAGAAATTGCTGATGTTAATACTCCGTGACTTGTATATGTTTCTCTCTTCCGTATCCATATTGCAACATACAGTGGAACCTATCATAACGTGCACCTCTCATAACGAGTAATTCCTCATAACGAGTAATTCGCACCTTTCATAGCGAGTATGGGAAAAATTGTTTCGCTTATCGAGTGTTTCGCTCAACGAGTCATCATCATCATTTATTCATTCCATAAAAGCATTTCACAATACTGAGGAACATGTCAAATTTTACAATCATAATTTACCGGATGATAAAACCGCTTTGATTAATTAAAAGAAAAAAAAATAATTGTAATCAGAGGTGATTACTTAAAAATAGTCAAATTTACAAAATAATCAATAATCAAACAATAAATAATAATCAATACAATGAAAAAGAAAAATTCTGAAACATGCGTAATTAAAAACAATGTCAATAAAATCTAAAACTTAGTGCGAAAGTATAGTCATACTATGGTTATTTATAATCAAACAATTGTGGACGCAATATCATAAAAGTCGTCCAGTTTGTAAAGGGCATGTTTGACTTAACTGATTTTTCAAGCAGATTTTATATGCTGCCATCTCAAGTCTTCTCGTCGATGACGGCAAAGCATTGAACAATTTAAAACTAATATATAAAAATGTTTTTTGATATTTAGTCAAGCGTACTTTAGGCAATAACACATTGTTTTTATGTCGCGTATTATGGCTATGTCGAGTGGCGTGAAGCTCGCAATTTAAAAGATTCTCTTTGGCGCATAAAAGGCACTGATATATGTACATGGACGACATGGTAAGGATACCAGCTTTAATTAAAAAAAAGGGGCGCAATGTGTTTCTCTGCTTACACCAAAAATTGTCCTAACGGCTTGCTTTTGTAGCACAAAAACGCGATGGATATCGGTTGCATTACCCCATGGTAGTATCGCATAAGACATCTTTGAATGGAAGCAGGAGTGATACACACTGATCGCTGCATGAGTAAGAGACTGGATCGAAATATGCTCCTTAGGAGAAGTTCCACTGTATTATATTCGTGGATTATACTCGAAATATACGAACAACATATTCTACGGTTAAAAGCACATCTGGGAAATGTCCTTTTATGGCTACCGTTGCCTTTAGTGCCTAATCCGTTGATGCAACTCTCCTCGTGAGTCGTAATGGTTAGATCTCGAACTATAACTAGACTAGGAAAATATTGGATTGATTCTTACATTACCATGTTGTTATTACGGTGTTATACAGAACGAGATGTTAGGCTAACCGCAAAAAAAACATTTTAGCCAATTAAATTCACTTCAACCCCGATAGGGAAAAATGCAAAATATAATTTCTAGACATTTATTTCGGGAACCTTTTTTAAGTAAAACCGATCTGATATTTAATCGAATTTAAGAGATATTAAGAAAACAGCAAGAAAAAAAGGTTGGCCCTTTTCGATCACTTCAATCCTGATTATTCCCTTCAAGGGATGTGTAGGGGAAAAACCTGAATTTCGGTTCTAGGCAATTATATGGATAATCTTTCTTGAGTAAAACCGATCTAATATTTCATAGGGATTAAGATATATTAAGAAAACCGCAAAAAACATTTAATCCCTTTTCGATCCCTTAGAAGTTGAATTTCGCGAAATTCCTTCTTAGTGAGCGCCTAACACCTAAAAGGAATCTCTGTGAAAATTTTCACATTTATAGCTTGGGCGGTTTCGGCTCGGCGATAATGAATCAATCAGTCACTCACAACCAGTCACTCACAACCCGATCATGATTTTGTTGAATTACTAGGAATTTTGTAGAAACTCCATTACTCGATTATATGTATCAACATTTTCCGTACGGTTAATACGGTAATAACAGTATACTGTTGTTTCAACATGATTCATGTGTCCGTAGGTAAGTATCCTACCATGTGCTGCCATGTTAGAAGCGAGATGCCAAGGTCGCGACATAATTTAAATACATTGTGTTTTAACATTACGGCACGGTAACTACCGTCATACCAACACCGTTACGCATCATGTTTATTCATGCGTATGGACCATAGTCCGAGTTATACGTAATCCTTGTTGAAACAGGAGTATTTCCGTGTAAAACATCATTATATTTTTCGTCAAAATCTGCTTGGTTGGCAAGGGCGTCAGGGTCATTCCCGGTGCCTTGCAGTCTGGTGTGGATTCGGCGATTCTTATATCTTCTTCAATAGATCAAAGGTGTTGTTACACTGGTAGTTCTATTTACGCTGTCGTCGTAGACTTGACATGGATTGACGCTGTGACTGCTGTCACGAAGTCCACCATACCTGCGATTTCAAACCGCTCAAATACGTCCCTCGAATTACCAGGGAGTGAGATACGCAGTCATGGTCGCCTGAAAACGACTGGAAAACGCCAGTTTTTATATCCAGCAGTGGGGCTCAGGCGATTGCACTAAAACAAGTCGCATATGCGTTTACTGCGTAAATGTTGCAGATTTTCCTCAATAAAAATAACTTTGAGGCACACGGAAAATACAAGTAGTTTGTGAATACTCGCATTTTCAAATGGCGCATGTCCTGTATATCAAGCGATGTGCATAAGTAGTATACATAATATATCCACAGTACAAGTAGTAGTGTTAAACTTTATATCGGTTTTCTGAAGTTACTTAGAAAAAATCTGGTTGATCACGGTATCATATACTACGAGTATCGTATACTTTAACAACATTTCATCTTGATGAAGCGACATACAATGCGAAGCTAATTTATTTGCATTCGATTCCTTGGTTTTCTTTGGAAGTGGTTGCTCCATCATGGCTTTTGCCTGGCGACATCCTTGGCTCTGTTTCCAGGATGCCCGATGTTCCAAGCAGTCCCTTCCCTGATGATTATCTTACCTGTAGCGAAGGGGACCCCAACAACTGGCTCCACCGGGCATTCCAGTGTGCCCAGTTTTACCAGTCTGTCGACCTCTTCGTTGCCGGGTATGCCTTGATGGCTTAGTATCCATAATATACATATTTATTATAAAAAAATAATGTCATCTCTCTAAGATACCTCTATTACTATGTATACACGTACACATATAGTATACAAAAAAGCCTTCAAAACGGATTATTCCTACGTTTTACCTCGTAGACATATTTCGATAATGTTTGATTATTCATTCTGATTATAATTGTCGCTTTACGTATTTAATTATTGAGCATTTATATTTTATTTTATCTGACTTTGATTCAATTCAATTACTTATTTCGAAACCACACGGTGTTTACACCGTGTAATTTATTACACAGTGAAATGACATTATACCAATCCAGATCAATTAAAAATAAAACCGATTATGGATTTCAATAAAATTACGAAAATAACATTGCGAAATACCGAAAATTTTATTACTACCTAAGAAAGAGGTTTGTGTTTAGGGTGTGTGTGTGTGTGTGTGTGTGTGTGTGTGTGTGTGTGTGTGTGTGTGTGTTTGTGTTTGTGCGTGCGCGCGTGTGTGTTTATGTGTGTGGGTGTGTGTGTGTGTGTTGAGTATGTGGGTGTGGAGTGTAAGTGCATATAATAGTAATAACAGCGTATATAAGGTAATAATATTAATAATAATCATGAGTAAAGCTAAAAATAGTAAGTTTATTGTATTGGCTACGGTTTCATTTACGGAGTATTTATAGGTGCTTATGGATTTATTAAAAATATCAATACCATTTAAATGATTGATTATTTTTAATACTATTTTATTTATTATTTGTTGCATTAGATATATCTTATTGATTTCTTTGATTATTTTTTTTTACTATTTGGTTTATTCCTATTTTTGATGATTTGTGTTTAACGTTTATTATTATGACATTTCCAACTACATTCGCAATTTTGTTTGAATAAAAACTATTGACTATTGATTCAAACATAATAGTTCTGATCTCCGCTGGTTGGTTGTCGCGTTTTTCTCGCTGCGTTACCGCCTCTTCCCCCGATCGCTCGCGTGCCATACGAATTGAGTGCAGTGCGTTCGCTCGAGTACATCAATAATTTTTATCGCATGCAATGAAATGCTGCGTAGTAGTTATGTGACACAACAAACAGTCGTCTTGCAATACGGCGACGCGGCGGGCGACACGTGGCGACCTATTTACGGCAACATAAGCAATAATGTCGTGTAGCGTTGAAGACTGCAGCTCTCCTCGCCGTGTACGGCATTTTATACATTGTAGGGAGGTGAACGACATGAGTCGGTCGCATGCGATCCAACTAAGAGAAGAGAAATTATTCCAAATGACAGAGGAGAATGAGGTATTACATTTTTGACGTTTGTTTGTCTAGTGAATAATTAGTTATCTGTCTAATTGATTTAACCTTTTGAGGAACACAACCTTTGATGTAGAGTATGGACATTTTTGATACATAAAACTGTTCAAGGTCGATGTAAATACGCCACGTATGTCAAGAAAAGTTACAACTTTTTATAAAATTTGACCTCTTTAACATTTAACTCAAAAATCATACGTGCTAAAAAAACGTACTAACAGAAAAAAAAAAACAAATTGAAAACTCGCCACAAATATTTTGTTTATTTATTTAAAATCACAAGAGTTCGTTGGTTATTTGCGATATAAAATAAAATAGGGTATATTTTTAAAAAATATTTTTTTTGCTAATATTTAGATTCTGAAATATAATTTATAAATTATTCGTATTCGATAATTTATTAAATCATTTTTTTAAAATTATGGGACAAATGTCTCATGGTCCTTTGAGGGTTAAACGCCTAAGGATCACAGGTAAGGTAAGGTAAAAGCTAAGTTGTAAGGTCATTTTCTAAAAAAAAACATATTTATGTTGGTAATAGTAAATAGGGTGCAATATGGAAAAACTACCTTATCGTGTTAAGCAAAGTTATCATTTAATCATCGATAACTTTAAAGAAAAGGAATTTATACATACCTACACAAATAGTATTTTCAATTAGCCAACGAATTCATTAAAATTTGAGTTATCTGACTTTCCATATTTTAAACACTGGTAATTTCACAGATAAAACTACTGTTCGCTAGAATGCCTTGTAATATCGGGATGGACAAGCAAATATTTAGCACAACTTTATATCCTTCAAAATCAAGGCAATTATCCGAGCATAATATATCCTCAGATATATTCAAGCAAACTTCTATAACGTCAGAATCAAGTTAGGTTCACCTGTTGCTTGTGTCCTCTTTGAAACTAGCTTGACATTATATAAAGGATGAAGATATTTTTGTTGATGAGATACTAACACAACCTAAAAAATCGCTATATTTCATATACCCACCTATTTGCACTTCTTCTAAGAGTGCCAAAAACGTTACATCATTATCTCCTTTATACTAGACTCCAAACCTTCTACTACGTTTTCCTCAAGGGGCACACCTAATGTTATCGCCTAAAAAAAGGTGATTTTTGTTTTTTTTTTAAAAGTAAATATTGCATCGAATGTTTTAAATTTTGGAGGATATATTTGTGCATATATAATGTAAGTATACAGAGTAATAAAAAATATATTTTCAGCAACTGACTCGCCATCTCCAAAGTCAATAAACTAAAAGTTATTGCGTATACAATGACCCAGGCCTGAGAAAAAAATGAAAATTACTATTTTTTTAAGTTTATCTACAAGGCTGATGCCTTTTTGTGGAACCCGTCTTGTTTGCCATCGACAACATCTTCTATGTGGGCATTTATAGCATCACGCAGTCAAACACTTAGGCGGTCACCCATCCCAGTATTGACCGCGCCCGACGCTGCTTAACACCGGTATCAACGCAGCTACGGACGCTACTAAAATTTGGCTCAAAAAACTGATGAATTTTGGTATTTTTAGGTTTTGGTTTTTTTTTAAATATTGCAACAAATATTTTAAATTTTTCGGGATATATTTGTGCATAAATAATATATATGTACATAGTAATTTTGTTGAATGAAAAAATATAATTTCAGCAATTTACTCGCCATCTCCGAAGTCTCCAAAAAAAAGTTCCCCTATTGCGCTGCAGTGATTGCGGCCTTCACTGCGCCTAAAATAAAATAAAAAACCTCAATAAACTAAAAGGTTTACAATGACCCAGAATTGTGAAAAAAAATTAACATGTAAATGTTTAAAATTTCGCTCAAAAATCTGATGATTTTTGAGGGAAAACTGCCATTTTGTTTTATTATTTTTTTACAATCTTGGGTCATTGTATAGGCATGACCTTTTAGTTTAAAGGAATTTTTTAAAATTATTTCAGGCGCTGTGAAAGCCGCAATTAATTCAGCGATGGGGAAACCTTTTTTTTATACTTCGTAAATGCTGAATATAAAAATAAATCATTAAAAAAATTTACACATTATTTATGCATAAATATATCCTTAAAATTTTTAGGCGTTTTTAGGCGATCACACTAGGCATGCCACCTTTAATCTGGTCTAGAAATCAACTAAAAAAAAAAAGAACTCTACAATGGGTTTGTAAAAGTGTTGTAAAAATGAATTAAACAATGGTAAAAAACATAGTTATTATGCGTGATGATAAATTATGCAGGTAATTAAATAAAAACCATTTTTGACTAAGCTTGATTTTGTGGTAGGATCCATTTTCAATTGTCTTTTTCCATTGAATTAACAACGACTTAATCAATTTAAAAATAAATACTTTCTTTTTAAAAAACAAACGTGAGAAAGAAAATGTGCTTTGTTTTATGATTTTTCAGACTGCAAAAAAAACATAAGGATGCATATCTTTTAGTCTATTAGCAGTAAAATAATGGTAGAAGATATCATTTAAAAATAATCCTGCTTTACGTGCATTTTTTAATCAGATGCCCATGCTTTCCACCTGTTTCCATGCAGTACTCGTAAAAAGGATCATCTGAAACGCGAATTCCGTTAATTAAAGTAGTAAACGGTGTCACGTTTTATTATCGCGACATCGTATCGCATATGAAACAATTACACGATGATTACAGATTACAAATTATACAGTTCGAATCGCGGGCACACCGTCTTTTTCGCGGGCGCCAATGCTAATCCATTGCAAACTCGCATTCGGGTACAGGCTGATAATATTTAGTTTTGACTAGCTTATGCCCTCGGCCTCGCTCGCATATATGTAGCTTATAATTGATAAAAAGTTTTTATTTAACCAGTAGGAAGACACCACATGAGAAATTCTATGAACATACCTAGTTCTTCCAGCTCTACGACCAGACCAGACTCATGTCCATAAAATGGACAAATTCACCTCCATTACGGGATACAGGAGGAGATCATTTGATGAACACTATATATTAGGTACTTACCTATGAAATTATAGTTCTATAAGGGAATATAAGACAAAAAATATTGACCCTTATTATTTATGCAGTCTTTATTTATTTTGTTTTCGGGAAACATACAGCGCTTCATTAATTATGACTAATTATCTTAATACAGTGTTTCGCTGGCCGATTAATTGTTTCCTATATTATTTTCTTATAAGGTAAATCAAAAGTTGCATTGCACTAAATTAAATTAAATTAAATTACAATCGAACTATTGCAAGGATGGACCTTCAAGCTGTGAAAGACTTTGTCTATCTGGGTTCCATGATACGCAACGACGGAAACTGTGAAAAGGAAGTCTCACGCAGAAGCCAGATGGCAAGATCGGCCATAAGCAAGCTAGAAAAGCTGTGGAAGAATCGGGTATAAGCAAGCGGACTAAGGTCAGGCTGGTTCGAGCTCTGGTTTTCTCGATCTTTTTCTATGCATCGGAGACATGGACCCTGAAGGCTCGGATACGCACCAAAATCGATGCACTGGAGATGTGGTGTTGGCGTAAAATGCTAGGAATCCCATGGACAGCACGCCGCACCAACAAATCTGTCCTGGAAGAACTCGGTATCCAAGTGAGACTTTCCACCGTATGCATGAGAAGGGTCCTGCAGTTCTTCGGTCATGTTGCCAGGAGAAACCCAGAGAATCTGGAGAAAATGCTTTCCGGGGGTCAAGTAGAGGGAAGAAGAAGCAGAGGCAGATCACCGGCCAGATGGAACGACCTCATCAAAGAAGTTACAAAAGGGTCAATACAATCTGCGACCCGCCATGCAGAAGACAGGTCGAAGTGGAGGAGCCTCGTAGGCAAACTATTGTCTAGTGGCCACGATCCTCAGTAATAAGGGAACGACGGAGAAGAAGAATTGCAAGGATAGGAAAGGAGAGGGATGGGATATATGTAGGATAGGATAAGATATAATCTTTGCTATTCTCGTTTTCGCTCTGAGTATTTTGAAACAATTTATAAGTGTATATTATATGCTCACTTCCTAGACGCCTAGTGAGCTAAGGACAGCCTCGCTAAATTTAAGTTGGTTTAAGTAAAAAATGTCGATATCTTCGAATCGACTATTATATGTGGTCATCAAGCGGTACAGTAACAGTTTCTATACCAAATGAGGGCTATCAATTTTGTTATGTATTATTTTATGCAAAAATGTCATATTAGCCGCTGTGCGGCGGTCTTCCAGCGAACACATACTAAAATAGTTCAGCCTGCTGCAGCACGATAGACCAGGTATCTAATAAAACGTCTTTGGACGCCCTCCACCCTATTTTTATACATGCCATATTGCGGATTCCAAATCTGCGATGCGAACTCTATCAATATTATGGTGTTTATGAATGTTTTTTGAGGGCGTTTGTCACCGCCTCTTCGGAGTTGATTTTTCCCTTATAAACAGTTATCCAAATTGTGGAAGAAGTGAAAGTTCGTATGCATATATGTACTTCCACTTTTTTCGCAATATTTCGCCAGACCTTGCTCCGCCATTGGAGTACGGTGGGAAACAATGAGTCTCCAGTCGCAACTCCTGCAACTCGGCGACTGTTTTCTGTGAAATGTGTGGTCGTGCAATGTCGTGCAGAAGCAGTGGCGAGGAGCGATTCATCGGGGATCGGTTGACCCCATCGGCGACCTTCCCTATATTTTTTTGCGTTTCTTGGCAGTACACATTGCGTTAACTGGCCGTTGTTTTAGACCAAATGCCGGATAATACCGGCACAGGACCGCATATTTAAAAATAGCGCGAATTTTTCAACGTTTCCAAGTTCAAAATAGCCACTTGTAGATTATCCATTGGTCGGGATGTTATAACGACTGTTGTCCCCTTGTCATCCTGAAACAAGTCGCAAAGACTTTAAGACGAAAAATGATGACCAGTTTGTGTTGTTGGTCAGCCCAACTCATGGTTCAGCTTTCATCCGGTAGCCTCCTCGATAGGGAACTAACTACCTCTGCAGTTAGTTACCTTGTTGCTCCATTGTTGTGCTAGACAGCAAGAAGCTCTAATGAATAACACCGGCACAGGACGTCGTATTCGTGAGCGATGGGATTTTCAACTATTCGATGATTGCAGCGACAGAAAGGCAATAACTAATTTTGAGTAAAACAATAACATGCCTTAAAAAATCCAATTGATATTCCAACCCAAACCGAAGATATTCGGTATGCCTAGAGTATAAGTGTGAAAACACTGCAATTCGATAGGTAAGACATCTTGATGTCGTCGTTGTTGTTATTACTGGTCCAACAAATGATATGAATTATCTATCCCAGTCAGCCTATTTTTTTAATTATTTTAAATTAAGTTCTTTAGATGCCACCTGACAATTTCTATCCACTTGATCTTCGTCGATTTTCTTTTTTGAAAAATTGCGTGTTTTAAGCAGATAATAGAATATGTATGATGCACATCTTAGCACAAAAATCTTTGAAAACACAATACGCCACAGAGAAATATAAAATTAGTAACTCAAAATGGTGCGCTTCACATTTTGTATTGAATTGGACATGTAAGCTGCGTTCAATATTACTAAGGCATGTTTTTCGCTCTCCATACTAAATTTGCATGCGCATGGCTCCCAAAACAAGCGCATATCCTAATTATTCGTGTACTTCATTCAAACATGCCTTCTTTTTTGTATAATCTCTCCGCTTTCATCCCATGGTGAACCATTACGATCTCAGGAAAATCTATTACTGACTATACCTCAGCATTCATCAACTTTCATGTCCGTGTTGTTTGCAGTGCAGGCGGTCCGAATATAGAACTCTGTGCCTTTGCCACTGAGATAACTTGAAAACCTGATCGTGTTTAAAATATCTTTTATGGGACGTTTACTTAACGTATTAATACCCCCTTCCCCCCTCCCTAACCTTCTCCTAGCTTGTCTTTATATTTCCCATTTTATTTTCTTTATAATATGTTTTTTAATGTAATTGTAGGTACTTATTTATTATACCACTACGTTACAAAAATTGCGCTTGTTATATATTAATTTTCTAACATAAACATTTAGTCACAATAACCCTGGCGATATGGTCGTAGGATATTGTCTATTGGCAATAGGCCCACCATGTTATACTCTATTGTGTGTAATAATGTTTTTCAAACAAACAAACAAACATCCACTCAATTACAATATTCTGTGCAATACACGTTAGTATTACCTACCTACCTACAGCAACATCATTATCTTCCGCATGGGAAAAATCCATTGCTAAGGTTATACAAAACACACATAATCGCCTAATTAATACTTGAAATATTTCCCCTCCGTATATTAAAAGGCATGAATATTTATATTTTTCTATATTCGAACTTAACGTGTTTCGAACTACACTCCAAAATTAAGAAATTGGAGACTAAGCGTTGAGTTTACGAATACAAGCAATTGCGGCTCTACGAAAGCTACTTTGACACGATCCAAGATAATATAATGATATATGAAATTATCGATAATATGTATCCCCTGAATAATGCAGTTTATCATGAAATTCGTCTTTCATATGTTAATAGTGTTTTATAACCTCGCTTTCAGTTGTGAGACTTTGTAGCAGCCCATTTATGTCGGGTGATCATATTGCTAGCATCACAGTGTTATCTATCAGCATATCGCCAACGATGACTGAAAGATCCCTTTCAGTTCCCCAGAGTCTTCCGTATGATATAAAATGATATATTTAAGTCTATGTGAACTCTTTCGTAGAATTGATTAGGTACACTAGCCAACAGTGGAAATGTAACAAGAACAAAATCAGTTGTTCTGTACTAAATCGACCACGCTGACCACGAATACGACCATGAAAATCCCCGATTAGCTTTAGTTTGTTTGAGTGTCCAAAAACTTCCTTGGAGAACATAAGGCAGAAAACTATAAGGATACGAGACTGGGGTGTAATATGTCTTAACAAGTTACACTTCTGTCTTAACAAGTTACACTTATGTCTTAACAAGTTACACTTCTTATATTTATTTATTTATTTATTTGTTTATTTTATGTATCCTTATTATTAAATGATTAAATTTCCTATAGTATATTTCACATGATTTAGTCGTACATACAAAATGTAGAACCCTGGAAATTTACTAAAGGTTCGGCTTCGGCGGGATTTTATCACCTCACTAGGCAGAGCCTGTATTGAGGTGATATTTAGTACTGCGTTCATCTGTCGGGTGTATAGGTAATTTCTGTAATCATGGAAAATCCTACAAGTGTATATAGTATATATATTACACAAAAAAATATTTATTAAATTAAATGAGATATAATATATATGGGAGATATATGAATACAGTTATGAGGCTAATGAGATAATAATAAGTAATATAAATCATCTTTGCACATATTTAATAACGTTAGTTACTAACGACTCACAGTGCTCCCTCGTCGAGTGTAATAACCATAGTGTTACCAGTCTTTTGTAGTGAGCGTCATTTTGAATGATTGTAGCTTGGCCTAATTGTGTGTTAAATATGTTATGGAGTTTTTTCGCTAGGTCTTTGTCCAAAGGTCGTTCTCATTTTTGGTTGTACATGTCTGTCTTTATGTCTTGTGTCGTGTCTATGGGCGTTACTGGTCGGCTTGTTGTTGTCCCGTTGGAGTTCTCTCCTGTAGCATATCCAGACCTGCCGTATGTATAGCTGTCTTGCATCCAAAAACCATAAAATCCCTGTAGAGCTGGTCACTGGAGTAGCGGTATGGCTTCCTGGCTATAACCCTAATCAAGGCCTTTTGGGCCTTTATCAGAGGATTCAGATTTGTTTTGGCCATACCACTCCAGCCGAGTTGTCCGTATATTAGCAGAGATTGGGCTAACGCGTAGTATATCGTCCTCAAGACATTGATTTCAAAGACGTTTCGAATATTTTTAAAGACATACATTAGTTTTCTCATTCTTGACGCTGTGATGTCAACGTGGTCATACCATTTTAGGTTATTGTCAATAGTGACTCCTAGGTATTTTATTTGACATGCTTTTCCCAATGGGTGGCAGTTGCAGTTATTATCATAACTGCATTCGTGCAGTATTAGTTGCAATTCAGACGATGGCTGCTGCCTCCTGTCGATACTAAAGGTCACATACTTCGTCTTTTCCCTATTGAGTGTCAGCAAGTTTTTGTCTAGCCATTGATGGGCTGCTGTTAATCCACTCTCTGCCTGGCCGAATACTAACTCCCATGTGTCTGCTTGGGAGAGTAACACCGTATCATCAGCAAATGACAGAACAGAGCCGGCTATTTCCAGTTGACTAAAGCTGTTGATGTACACGAGAAAAAGTAAAGGCCCCAACGTACTTCCCTGGGGAACACCGTAGTTGGATGGCAAGCCATCACTTAAGACATCGTCAATTTTCACTCTTTGTGATCTTCCCGTAATGTTACAATAGGACATAACGTTTACATTTGGACTTCTTCCCCGAAAACTGTGGTGCTGTTAGTGACGAACATGGCGAACACTTCCACCAAGAAATTTCGTACATGGAGAAAAGATACCAGGGAAAGTGGAGTGTGGAGTGATTCAATGTTAGCGGATTATTGCTGGACGCTCATCGGAGAATCACCAGCAACAAAATACAAAAGGCAGGTAAAGCGATTGCGTCATCGGTAAACCGTCTTCCGAGGGAGAACTATAAAGTAAATAAATACATGCATAGGCGTTTAAGGGCAATTTTGAAAAACTTTAATAAGTAAAAAACAAGAGCTAAACTTACATTTTCATTATCATCTCCGTGTTTAGCAGCCTTGAAAACATAAAGATGAACTATTTTCATGAATGTTACGGAAAAGAAACTTAAATTTTGTGCGCTTTCGGACGAAACAAACCTAACGCCCAGCAAAGCCACGAACCGGCGAGGAACTAGGTAGGTAACCCAGCGGGCCACCTTGCCCCCTGGTTACCAATTTTAGCAGGACATCTCCGTCTGGATGTAACATTCAGGATACCTCCGTCCACTTGACTGGTTACGGGCGCGAGGTCGCTTGGACGGTCTCCTAACTGTCGTATTTTCAGCGGTGATTCAGTTTGAATCAATCGCAGAATCATATTTCGCCCGGCTCTGAATTTGGGATCAGCTAGCCGACTGGTTTTTTCAGGCGTGGAAGACGGCAGGTCAACATCCACCCCCGCTGCTTAGAAACAGTATAGTTCCAGGTTGTAAATTCTGTAAGTAAGACAGATTGTAAGCGAACAAACGCAAAGGCCCCGCGTGGAAGACCATGTGTGGGTACCAGACAACTGGCCAACCAATCCCAACAACAACACGATTGAACCTTTGCAATTATGAGCTTTTCGCGAGATTCCTGAAAATCGGAAGGTCCAGGTGGTTAGGTCGTGTGGTTAGGTCGCATGGAAAGGATGGAAAGGATGTAAAATGATCAGCCGTTTACAAGCATTATTCTTGAAAAACCTGTAAGGCATAGTTGATGCTATACACTACGACCGCGTATTTCCTTCGCTCTCATGGCGGTGTATTTTTTACCCGATGCACCGAGTTGCACGCCCGCCAACCAGACGCGCTCGTTCGTCAGTCAGTCAGTCCATCGATATATTAGCTAGATACAAATAAGTGCTCCATACCCTTTGCTCGTAAAACATGTGACAGAGAGATCAATAATATGAACAGTATGAGAGAGAATAGCGCGCTAATATTCTTCGCGGCAGCTCTCACACCGGAAACGGTCGGCTGACTGCCAGCGGACTGCGACCAAACTACTACTGGGCGGCTTTCATTAGTGATTTTGACGTGGTCATTTTCTAGCGCGAATGGCCCATCTGGGGGATCATATATCGATGCAGTCAGTCACTTTTATTCTGTGGAGTTGTGGACATCGCTTCGGCGTCGTGGCGTTTGATTTTTTTTATATAGGTATCTTGTTTTGTCAGTATTATAATAAATACATCTCTCAGGAGAGGCAACCACTCCCCCCCCCCCCCCTCTAATACCCTCCCCCCGGTCCTTGTTTCGTCGGAACATGAGTTAGTAACCCTGGTTGTAGCGCAAATGGTGTGATGATGAAGATCGGCGAATATCGCTGTTCCGTCCTGAGCGTAGCATGCGTAGAGGCGCGCCATTAATGGGGGCTGTCGCACACACCGTCGCGGCGGTGTGCCGTGCGCGCAAGGCAGGTGCGCCGGCCTAATTTATTAACACCATTCGAAGAAGGTACGCGAGCGAGCGAGAGGCGACTATAGCAGATAAATGATCGGTAATTATTGTCGTTATGAGCCCTTTGCTTTTGGGTACCTCCGCAGCGCCGGCAGGAAACGCCATTGCTATTACCAAATTCGACCAGACCGCCCGATAATGCCCAACGAGCCTCATTTGCATAGTGATGTGAAGCGGCTTACGATACGACTCACAATGTCTTGAAAAACGTCGTAGAACTGGTGACGCCAAAGTTAGAAAATGACAAAATGTTGTCGCCTTTGTTTTCGTTATAAATTACTTATTGGTTCTTTAAAATTAAACTACAAATTAAAAGCCTTGGAGAGGACTAATTTAAAAAGATAATTATACATAATTTGGTAAGAAACCCAATTTATGGTATAAGGGAGTTTGAAAATTCTGAGTTTATTTTCCATGTTGATGATTAATGAAATGCGTAAAGTTTTAAACATAATGGTATTGGGATAGTTGACATTCTAATTTTCATATAATTTATTATACATCTATTCATTTTTTTTTAAATACGAAGGTATATTGCTGGATTGACAATAAAATATATATTTTTTGTTTATTCTACATAAAATTTGCATTTCTATTTTCATATATTATTCTCCCTGACTCTTAAATCACATTAGAATATTTTGATTATTTGTATGTCGTAATATTGAATATAATATTACAGCCATGACAACTGTCACGATAGTTATGTTTTTAATAATTAAATTTTTAGCATTTAATTTTGTGACGCATCCAAGTGTAGGAATGCCTATCTACTGGAGTAGTTGATTGTATTGTATGGTATTGTATTGCGAGCTATAAGACCATACCGCCGGAGTACGCTAAAATAACCAATGTGCCAAAATGGGTGTTTTGAGTTAAGTAAGCAGCCGTACTCAGAATGAAACGGAGAACGTTATGCCAAAATCACCAATGTGATAACTGCAGTAGAAGTGGTCGAAACAAACGACATTTTTTTGACCAATGTGTTTCTTTTCATTACTGAACATGATCTTTGAATAGGCTATATCTCATCAACGCAGAGTGGCGAACGTTGGACCATATCGAGGAAACTTGCCCGATCACAGATATGGCTGGAGGCTTACGGGGATTTAATGATGCTACCCCAGACGCAATCCATTGGACGCATAGACTGGTTCCCTCCACGTGGTTCCTGTGCCTGCGCGCTTGCATAGTCGAGCGGTGGGAAGGGGCAAGTGGGATCTCATTTCGCGCTCCGGCGGGACAAAGACCAATCTCGTAGATCGGTAACGGAACGAGATAGATACACCATTCTAGCACGTTATATGCGTCGATATCGACGAGCTCGACAACGTTGAGTTAAGCGAGAAAAACCAAAAGATCTCTGTTAGAATTTCATAAAGGAGACAAGATTGAAAATTGCAGGGAACTCTCACAACGTCGACATTGCAATAATGCCCAAACACGATAACCTGGTGAGACAGAGGAAAAGGCGAGAGGGCAAGAGGCGAAGACTTCCAAAACCTCTAAAGCGCCTCGCGGCGTCTCAAGAGCGCGTGAGTCGAGGCGTCGGATGCCACGAGCGAGCCGTGTGTGACACGGCGAGCGGTCTCATACGATTACCCTCCGATCGAGTCCTCGGAGCCTCAGATTCCAACTCCTATTGAACCACTTATTTTTTTCATAGAGATAGGCGTAGGCCTCCGTTCGAATCATCTTCAACGAAACGCCGCTATGTGTGGCTGCCGACGGCCAGACATATTCTGTAAGGAGGCTCTAGTTAGGAAAAGGAATAGGTGGTTGGTGTCTTGGTGGGATGGTAAAGTAGAATCTCGCACATGCTTTCTTTATGAAACATTTGTGGTTTATGTATTTGTAAATATAGATATACATGTATATTTTCGGAATGTACTCAATCAGACCTTTCGTTTGACATTAAACATGATATATTTATTGACATTTGGACATTTAGGCAACTACTTACTTGATATTTGGAAATTTAAGGTAACCTATGAAACTCGGGATGACATAATGATTCTAACAGTAGCCACACTTTTGAATCAGTAGCGTTTAGAGAATCTCGCACATGCGCACATGCGTTCGCACCCCTGAATTCGGTTGCCGTCCACTTTTTGGATGCACGAATCATAGACACAACCTCAGTCGAGGATGGGCAACACCGGTGAGTTCATTAGAATAATTTTAACTCTTGGGCTTATCCATAACTTTAATAATTTTTCTTTCACGCGTATCATCTACTATGGTCGACCATCTACTATGATCCTCCAAAAATATCACGGTTCAAAGTTTTATTGTCATTTAAGAAAAAAACTAATGACCCTCATTAAAAAAGCTGTAACCCTCACCTGATTTATTAGAGGACATTTTGGTTGAACTACAATGATCTCTGAATGTTGTCGATTGAACTAAATCTTTTTTACACGACTGTCCAAAGTGTAATGTGTTTATCTATGTATGTTTTCCGACTCTTTATTCCATCATAACTTCTAAACGCTTGAACCGATTTAAAAGTGTGGGGTATTATGCTGGCCGTAGTGTTTGACGCTTTTGAAGGAAATATCCCCATGCCGTCGTAGCCGTAACAACTGAATCGACTTTTTTGTAGATCCATGCCTATCCATCCTTTTCATCGATCCATGCCTAAAAATATAGATTGCAGCTTTTATACAATTTGTCTCATTGGCCGATGCTGCTTTTACCATGTTTGGGCTTAAAAGAGTCAGCAGTGGCGACGCTAAAAGTTCACACATGGCATAAGACATCGGCGCTAATGAGATACGACATTTCACGTACGGAATTACGCATTCAAGTGCAATTAAAATCCATTGCCGTTTGAGACACTTTACAATTATGCATGTATATGAGCAAGATGGTATGCCCTACTCAACTAGTTTCAGAGTGAATAACTTACCACTCCGTGGATTTCCATTTTGTTACTTCTTCATCTTCAGGCGCCGTTGTTTCTTCGAGCTATTGAACAATTGCAAAAGTAGGTACATACAATGGAATCTTCCAGGCCGTTATTTGCCCGGCTAAAAATACTTACAGTATCGAATCTTTATGTATTTGATTTATTGATAAATTTCAATAGCAAGCAAAATATTTATAAATATTCAACCACTTTATTATACCAACTTCCACAAGTAATATATAGGTACAGTTAAACCAAGTATGATTGTATTTTTTTTAACATAATCTATTCCCAAAAAGAATCCAAAATAAATTTAATTAATACCCTACTTTAAATCCTTTACATACAACAGATGAATATGTTCAACTTAAGGAACTATGACCAATTTTCCTTAATTATCATTAGGAATGTAATATATCATGTAATTAAACATTAAATTTAATTAAACATATCATGTAAAATTATACTTTATATCTTAAACTTCTTTAATTCCTCTCTTATGGTAGAAATATTGTACACGCAGTGGGTATATTATGCCAACTCACTGAAAACATGTAATTCAAACTTGTATGTCAATCGACAATAAAAAGCTCAATAATTCGTTTGTTCATCTCAACATTTGATATACATCCAAAGCGCAAATAATGTATGTAATTTTATCCTCCATACAAATATAAAAAAGTTTTATTTCTATTTCACATAATTTCTTTCGGTTAAAATATCAACTCATTGGGACTTTGGTAAAAATGTATGAAAATTTATTTTTTTATTAGTCGTAGTATCTACCTTAGTACGGGCTAGTATGGCATTATCTACCCTAGTACGGGCATTATCCTAGTTGAGTTGTTTTTGAAATTATACTTTTTATACTACTTTCTCTATCGTGCTCGCACTCATAATCTATTTGCGGAGCCGTCCTCGCGCACCAACCTAAGTCGATGGAGTCTGCTTACCCGTGCTTTGCGTCACATAAATGCGCTATGTTCGACAGCGTCAGACTTTGATATTTTTATAGCAAGCCCGCATCTCTTCAAGGTGTGGGCATTGCGCTATTTGTTTATGTCAGAATAAAATAAATTGTTTTCTCTCTTTATGTACCGTAAGTTTGTAAGTTTTTTAAAAATTATTAATGCCTGTATTTGTATTTAATGCTTATTTAAACATGTTGTGTATGTACTTGTAAGAATTCTATTATTCTTTATATTTATGTGTATATTGCATATCAACGGATTGGTAAAAACTGTTAAGTTGATTTGCTAATGAAATAAATAAATAAATAAATAAATAAAGCATTATTATAAAAATATAGTATATAATATTTTGGCTGTTTTTTTAAAAATTATTCTACAAATATTATGCAGCTTCTATCGATTTTTGTATAACAAGTATAGCGACGAATTCTGGATAGGCGTTTTTCACCCTTTTTTTTAAATTACGTGTTTCACCGTTTTTCGAAGTTACGAGAGCTGCCCTTGTTTTGTGTATTTACTTTTTATTTTTGTTGTAATGAATTTGTCATAAATTCAGCATCAGAAGTACCTCGAAATCGTCATGTTACCAACTCTTGAGCGTTACTTTACAGTTCGCGTGACGTACAATTGGTATGGCGGCGTCGGCCTTATTTATTGTTATCTGAACTGCAGACTCCGCCATCAAAGTGTCACTTTGTTGCAATCATAAAATAAGAACCTGTCATTTGTTTCTGTTAGTTTTTATGCCTGCTGAGAACCGTCATTACTCTATGCGATAGCGGTCATAGACGGTGTTGCCACCTTTTTTTGGTAAATTTTAACCCTGTTTACGAATGATTCAATTTTATTATAGTAGTCAATGTTTTATTCTTTCTGTTACGAGGTATAATGCCCTTCCGACAAATTTTATTTCTGATTCTGTTGGATTAGTCATACCATTCTTGAAGGATCCGGGCCCAGGATGTGCTTCCTCGTCCCGGACCTCTTCTTTCAGGTATTTTGTAATGAAATGTATGGTGGTTTATTTGGTTTCCTCAGCTAAGCTCTCAGTTTTGATTTTATTTTTTTCAACACGACCAGTGCGAATAAATGAAAGACGTCGACCGCAATAAAGTTTATAAATGGGATAGAAACGAATTTACCGCGTAAAATTTGTAACACCCGACGTTTTGGTGACGTTGCAGCAGCCGTTGTCCAGGGTAGACTGGACAGTCTACCCTGGACAACGGCGGTAACCACCGCGATAGTCTTCGATTTTATACGAAGTTTGTTCAGCGGAGACGTTTTTCCATAGGCTGATTTTGCTAGCTGTTAAGCAAATAAAATATATACATAGGATGTTACAAGCAAACACATAATGATCTAGATCGCTGATAATTATACACAAATAAACCACAATACACGATTTGCACAAATACACCAATCCGGAAAAGAAAAACCAAAGCATCAATCAAGTTGGTTAACAAATAACATTGCACATACAATATAATATATTTAATCCGACATACCCAGCAAAGATTTAGCCCAATAAGTTTGAGAATGAGAAGAATAATTAATGTCCAAATTCCTTGGAATTTTAATATCTGATGAATTTCTTCTGGTCTATTTCGATCTGTAAATGTCTATATATGACATCTCATGTGGACTACATATAAATACAATTTGACTGAAGTATGCAATAACACATTAGACATTATGCAATAATCTAAGGGGTTAATAACTGGGAAATATTGAGATCATGGAATTAGTAATCAACTTTCGGCTTTAGATGAGATAGAAAATTATGTGTACGCTGATGTTTGTTCCGCATGTAGATACCTTTTGTCGACTTAAAATTTGTTCTAGTGGATTTAAATCTCTTTTCTCATATCCTAGTAGATAGATTAAGTCTAGCCTTCTACTGTGATTGATAGAGAAACTGAATCTACCTGTCACTTAAATCGTTGTTTATTTTCCCCTATATTCGTCGATGAGGAGTTAGAGTCCTTCAGCACAGGTATCTTAATCTGTTGATCTTTTAATTCCATATTTTTTTGTTGATATAATTGGAACGACACGTTCTCAGATCCGGTCTTGATGTTTGTGGAGCAATATTTAGTTCGAATCAATGCAGTTTCTTGAGCGACGTTTTAAACACAGCGATTTGGCATATTTATATAATTTTACCATAAATAAAGTTGCCGTATTTAGGTTTGACCAGCACGGTGATATTTTTTTAAAGTAGAATCAAACGCCGCCGCCGATAAATAATTATATTTCCACGATGAAAGGATTAATGAATTAGATTACTGTCGCTGTATACTCACGCTATGGAATAGACGATAATAAAGTCAATCTCTATCAGATGTTTCCTTGTCTACTATGAGGGGGATTATAGTATGTTTGTTAATGTTAACTTGAGTTGCCTCAGTACTTGCAAAGACCTGGATTGGCCGGTGGGACCTTTCATCAGCAGGAATGACCGTGCTGACATGGAATACCACTAAGAAGCTTAACATTATGGATCTGGATGATTGTTTGTTTGTTTATACTCCTTATTGTGAAATTTCACAATGGGCGGGTTTACTGTCATACGGCAATCCCTTCCAACCAACCCTACTATGAAGTGTTTATATGTATGTGCGCTTGTAACATGTGTGTTTGTTATTGCATTCTATCGACAGAATTGAAATGCAATTCCGTTAATTTTATCCCAACGGAAAATGGTGACCCAGCCGGGAACCGAACCCGGAATCTTACAATATAAGATCAGGCGACATAACCAGTACGCCACCGGACCGTGCCATCTGAACGGTAGAATGTCGGTATTCTGCGTCGTATTGTATCGTCTGTATTTGGAGCCGAACGGTGATGGCCGACGGATTTGGTGACCAGCCTAACTCGTGGTTCAGCTCCATCTCACAAAAAGGGAACTATCTTGGAATGCTCCAATGACCTCTGTCTGCAGCTGTACCCTGCAGTTGTAGGCATTTGGGATCTGCAGTGTACCGGGGGCATTGCTTCGGGTGGCTCTGCGGGGGATTCGCACGCCAGGCATTGCGCAACCGGAGAATTACCGGGGTAGTCTGGAAACGTATTTTTCCTAATAAGCAGGGTAGTCGCCGGACCTGGTGTCACCTACCCCTAGAAATTACCCGTTGCCTACTCGATCCTGGTGGATTAACCAGGATCGATCGCAAAGGGCGAAACAGGTCCACGACGAAACACGCTCAAAACAAATAAAGGTCCGCGTATGCGACTTTGAACTGCAACCAGACTAGAGGGCGGAGAAATTCGTACAAATCTGATAGGCAGGGCGCTTGAGGTTCACCTTCCGCATGCCTCGGTAGTTTAAGGTAGGCCTCTGTCGGGCTGGTGCCGGAGATGGATCAGTAGACCGTTGACTTTACGACTTATTTCAAGGTCGCAAGAGAGTCTTTATAGCATCCTAAGACAGCAAGCTCGCCCCAGCAACTTAGATAAACTGCAACTTTAATCTCCGTTGCCGATACTTAGAAATATATGGAATATGTCATTGACAGCAAGAAATAACTAATAAATAAATGAATGAAATGAAAATGAAATATAATAATAAAAATAAAAAACAAATTAAGTATCGGGTTATATTTTTATGCCTATTAAACATACCAAACAATATTTTTAAAACCATGTTTTAATTTATCTAAAAATATTATTAAAATATTACGATAATTTATCAAAATTTTCTGCGTTTATTAATGTGATATTTGATATGACGTTTTTCCTTTTGATTACAGATTGCATTAGTCGGTCGCAGATACCTCTATATAATTGGTAAGTTTATAGTAATTCATCAATACTTAAAATATAAGATTATTATATCACAATCGAATAAAAATTAAACATTAATGGACTTGTGGGAGACTTTTGTTTCTCCTTTAAAATGTATGTATTGATTTGTATGGCATTTGATGTAGTGTAAACTGAATACATCATCATATAAAATGGATCTTTAGATTGGGGCTGAAGAACCTGGCCTTATCGTTCATGTTGCTATTGTATTATATAATAAATGTACATGTTGCATTACTTATAACAAATTTGGCGGGCTTATTGTATATACACATGGCAGTTCTAAGGTGTGGTAACAACTGTGATCACTTCTGGAAGGTGAATAGCGATGGAGCGCTCCTGGAGTGACGAGGTAGCTTGTCCCGAAATCAGGCTGCATGGATAGTCAATGAATTCGAATATTAAATGAGTGATGTAGTAGGGTTGAGAGCGTATTATACTGAGTAGATCTGAGTGAAAGACCATGATTCGATAAGGGCGTAGAGTGTTGCCTAAGAAACATAGATGAAGTGTGAATATAAAGTACGTTATGGAGAAGAGATGATATATATGAATTCTTACGTTCAAGAATCCTCAGCAATTGCAGTTCGCTACGATGTTCCATAATGTGATAGAGCTTGCGTAGACTAATGCAGAGACTTCCTCAAGACGAAGAAACTTCTTTGCAGCCATAACCTATCACTTCAGCTCAAATGACGTAATATCGAATGCCGAAGTGATGAATCTAATGAGGACAATTATAGAAATAGATGCGTCCGGTCATCTAAAAGCGGAACCCCGATAAGACAATCTGTTTTGTGCAGTAATATCCGTAATCAATTTCAACATATCAATAAGAAACTACTGCAATAGGCTCCCGGATTATTAGGATTGACAGTGAAACGCCAAAACGCGGCAGCGGGCAACTCGTCACAGAGCTTCGGAAAAAGCAGCTACCTTCACGCGCCGCTGAAGTTCGCCCTAATTAAAACAATTTGAAGGGAAAATGTAATGGCGTACGTATCATTACTGGAGGGCACTGCGGTAGAAGCAGTTATGCGGCGGGAGACCAGTTTCCTGGCATAAAGCAACAGCAGATATGATTGCTTTACTGCCGTGCTGCTCGCGGCATGAATGGAATCGGGGGATTGCGCTTGATGGCACAAAAAAGAGGACGCAGTGCTGAGTCGCCTAACGATAACGATAAAAGCCTAAATAGGTTGATTAAGTGCCCCAATTTTCATTTGTAGCCTCAGTTCACAATCAAATAATTAATTAGGAAAATGGCGAAGGACCTCAACGCAAGCATACCAAAGATAAAGAAGGAAGTATAATGTTAATCTCATTAAAGGCTGATTTACATTGAGTCGTTGACTGACTTCAAATTCAAAACAAGTCAATGCTGACCCGGTACTGTCATCGTGTAAATTAATTGCGAATTAGTGGCGTCAGTGCTGTGGCGTCAGTGCTGACTTCAATCCCCCCCCCCCCCCCCACCGCAAGCGCCGACGGTACCACAGTAGGTAGGTATACTGTGACAACATCAAAATGGTTTTCCATTCGCAACGCAATTTCGAGATTCTGACGCATTACGCTTATTATAAACAGTTTTCATGTGAGTTATATCATGATATGATACTGAAAAACTGGAGATTGTGCTACGATTACGAAATTGCCATTCGCGTCGTCTCAACACACAGAATGCAGTAGCTCTACCCTCAAATGATGAAATAATGCAACCTGCCTAAGATATGTCTGATAAATATTACTTTAAAGTCTATTTTATTAAAATATATGGCGATAAAAAGCAATCTACAGGTGCTCTAATCTGTAAATGGGTTTAAAAAATGTTTGGTTTTCTTTTTGAAATTCACGGTAACTGTGACAATAAAAGAATCTGCATGAAAATCTAAAATATAATACTTATGAAAAACCGTTTTGTTGCAGCATTTTTGGAAAAGTATGTACCAGACGTGTCCTGGTGACAAAATGCTGCAAACTAAAGTTATAGCGTTTCGTAGTAACAAACGAGTACGTAAACTAACAATATATTTTTCGGTCCTCAAACAACAAAACGCTGCAATCCAGCTTACAGCGTTTTGTGGGGAAACGCCTTAATACATTTTTCTCACAGGGATGCATATATGTAGGCAGGGTTTAACTTATTCTATGTTTATAAACTTATAGGGAAGGATTTAACAATACACAGCCATCATCTGGGGTTGCGGAATTTTAAAGTAATAAATGTCAATTTTTAAGGGATACGATCGTATCTAAAGTAATCGTAATAAATAAAAATTACCACTCATATGATGCCTCCCTACGAAGTTGATTTAGCTTACTTATCAGATTTTCTCCACTCCTGCATATAGACCTCTCCCAAGGCTCGCCACTCTGACTACGGTCCCTTGTCTTTCTCATCAGTCGCTTTCCGCTATCTTCCTTAAGTCGTCAGACCATTGGACTGGAGGGCGTCTCCTTTAGAGGACCTTTCGTTCCCAATGGTTGTCGGTTCTTTGGCTCATATGACTAACAAACTGCCATATCAACTAGCTTATCTTACGAGCTATTCCATCACTGGATTTTGGGCAGATGTCTACGTTCCATATCATCCGAGCATAGTTATTTCCATAGCCCGCTGAACGACTTTACATATGTGGCCTATTGCCACAGTCAAGGTCCAAATTTTCCCACTGTACGTCATCACAGGCAAAGCTCACTGATTTTATACATTAGTCTTCAGGCATTGCGGTATATCATATTTGAAGATGCGGTTTTCCAAATACTGTCCACCCTAGTCGTATTCTTCTGTCGACTTATTTTGCCAAGTTTATTCTACCGAGCTGGATGCTCTGCCCGGGTATTTATCCTCAACTTCGAGGGTTGCATTTCTGGCGGTCACCGGTATCGGCTCAACATGGGCATTAAGCATAACGTTGGTTTTATCCATATTCATCTGGAGTGAGAAGCCATCATGGCAGGGATGCCATGATGGCTATATTATCAGTAAGTCATAGATGCGATATGTGTTCCTCGGTAATGTTAATGCACTTTAATATTATGAAGACCTACTCTAGGGCATTGGTGAACAGATTCTGGAAAATGACACCCCTGTCTCACTCGGTTTTGTTTAGCGATCGTGTACTTATTCGTGTACATCGTTGCGGATTTATTTAAACGTCTCAAGACTTGGATTTAGCGGTACTCTACTTGAGAATGCTGTAGGGAATCCAAAACTGCCCAGGTTTCGACCGAGTCGAAGGCCTTCTCGTAATCGACTAAAGCCAAACAGAGCGGGTTGTTGTACTCTTCGGTGTTCTGTATGTAATTGCCTGACCGTGTTTATGTGATCTACGGTACTGGAAACCGTTCGAAAGCCGGCTTGTTCGGGTGACTTGAACTTATCAAATGAGGGTGGGAATCTTCGAGAACACGTTGTATATGTGCCTTAGTAGAGATATTGGACCTATAATGCTTAAGTAGCGTTCTATCGCCTTTCTTATAAAACAATATCACTTTGCTTTCGCTCCATATTGCGAAAACTATCAACGACGAGGAAGGTCGCTCAAACCCTATTCCCACAAAATGCTGTATTTGGATTGCAGCGTTTTCTCGTCGGATGGCAGAGCAGCTATAACCTGTTTTATCAGAACACCTCATTCTTTATCCGTTCAAAATGCACTCGAGGTTCTGCCATCCGTGATTAAACACCCTAAAAAGAGTTACATTGAATAAATGAAACTCTTTCATGCTTCTTTATAAAACCATTCGATTTCTGTCTTTAGGCCGTAATCCAATTTGGCTGACTGTTCGACATTGTGCAGGGACAGGTTTCTTTTGATCGCGATAAATGATTTTGGAGACACTCGGGCGAACCGGTTGTCATTATTGGATCTGTAGAATGAAAGGCGCACACTCGTAATTTGATTTCTATGTCTGTCTGTCTGATTTGGCTGGATTTGTGAGCATCTCTTTGAGATTGATAAAAAGGGACAAAAGCTTTTTCTTCTTCTTCAGGTGCCCTCCCCGCTGCGAACGTTCTGGATATTTGTATTTTGCAGACTGCTGCTCGGAACAAGGATCGTGTACTCTTCCCATACCATTAACTTAAATTAGCAATCCAGGACACGCATCTTCGTCCATAAGGACCTCTACCTTGGATTTTGTATTGCCGCAGTAGACGTTCTGTATTTCTGTAACTTTTCGTTCTGCATTATGTGCAAAATACTCGAGTTTCCGGGTCTTTACAACGAATGTTTATTAGCACTGGAATTGTTTGAAGTCTTGCAAGCACAGTGTTGTTTCGCTCGATCCACGATATATTAAGCATTGTTCTATACTACCACATTTCAAATGCGTTTATCTTTTTAAAGGACGGGAAGACATAGCGATGGATAATTCGTAAATGGTGTTGTAGGCTCAAGTACCTAGTACATATCAGCTTGGTCAGTTTATCAAGCTCTGGTCCCATTTCCCATTCACGTAACTTCAAAGGTATTTATGTATATCTCCCTACTCGTTGTATAGGTTCACTATGAAGAAAAATAGTCGTTTGTGGATATTCATTGCGTTCAATCATCCATAAACGTGCTCTTGCTTTTATTGATCCGCAAACTGTAATTTTCACCTATTTCATTAAGGCTTTGCGTAGGTTATATAGTGGCCACAGGCTAGTTCGGTAATTATACAATAATTAATAATGACTTATACTAACACTAATCGAAAATTATACAATAATTAATTTTACAAATGAAATAATATACCGCTATCTGTTTAACTGTCGTTTCAGCCACAGTTTTACGAGTAAATTTGCAAGTTTCACTCTTTTAAATCGCAACCCGCATCTTGTTATAACAATCGATTTCTCATTACACTAGTAGATATTTTTTATCAAGCGGGAGTCCGAAACGGTAACCAATACTAGGTAGTTCTGTTCAGTTTATATGCGTGATTATTATTACATGTCAAAGATACCTCCAAATTGATTCAAATTATGCCATTTTAATTAGTTAAAATTTTAAAAGTTACAATATTTAATACAGAAACAAAACACTTATACTTTAACTTATAATAGAATTTTATTATTTTTTCTAATGTTGTGACATCTGAGGTTGTTATTTATAATTAGTTTATATCTAACATTGTCGTCTTTCTATGTTTTCCTTTGTATTTTATTGATTAACGTGGGTATCTAGTTTTTAAACGACTGCCCAGCAAAAAAATGAGTGTAATGTGTCCAGGGTTCATCTATGTATGTTTTCCGTTTCTCTATTCCACCATAACTTCTAAACACTCGAACCGATTTAGAAGTATGTGGTATTGTTAGAATCGTTATGTCATCCCGACTGTCATAGGGTATCGTAACTGTCCAAAAATCAAGTAAATAGTTTTCTAAATGTCCAAATCTCCAAATGTCAATAAATTAACATAATTATATCGTGTTTAGTGTCAGATGAAGGTCTGATTGAGTACATTCTGGAAATATATGTATCTATACGGATAAATACATATATATTTCAACACACAGATACTTCATTAAAAATCGTAATAAAAATAATTATAAATACAGTAGTTCACTTTTTGTAACGGCAGTCGTGTTTTTTATTTCTTGTTATATATTATTTTGTTAAATTTAGATTCTCACTGACAATCCCTTTGCTTATATTAAAGAATTTTACTTATCTATGTATAATGTTCCAAATCAAGGGTTTATAAATCGTGTGTCTAACTCTATTTATTATTGATTACCTTTTCTTGTCTCAGAGATTTGTCATGTGCAAGCCGTGTATTGTTGTCATTTTTGGGATGACACACATCCCTACAAGTCGTTGGTGTACACTTCCTTGTGTTACATGAATCGGTTGGCTTCTTGTTTCATTTATTTCTGTTGTTTTGTACCTATTTCTTAGGTATGATCGAATTAGATTTACCTGGGGGTGTGTCAAATATATCAATATCCATAAACACAGAATTCTAATGATCAGAGTGCACAACTGATTGGTTGATGCCGCACGGTTCGCCAACCGTCCAGTATTTTTCATTTTTATTTATTTGTTGTGTGGGGCTTTTCTAAGGTCTGTATGAGCCTTGTAACAGTGCGACCATTGCTAATCTATTGTGTTCGCCACCTACTATAGTTCTGCGCTAAGCCTCGTGTCATTTAAGAACCGCAACAGACTTTTGGCGCCAGATTGTTTTACCTCCTCATGTTGGAGGTAATGACCCCCTAAGTGGGTATATCTTTTACGCATCAGCGGGCCACACTCGCACGTGAGGTGCAGGGTTGTTTCCTCTGCCCCTTGGCAGAACCTGCACATTTTCGTGTCCCGGAGCTTGAGGTTGTACATGTGTTTGTTCAGGCCACAGAACTCCCTTGAGCGCCCTCACCAGTATGCTTAGATTGTACCTATTTAGCGATAAGGCCTCACGAGCAGTCTTACGGTCGTACGCCTTTATTAGCGCTTTGGAATGATTCAAACCTGGCGTGTTGTTTTAGTGTTTGACGGATTGTTCTAAACATATTTTTTGAGCATTAGGTTTGCAAAGCTTTTTAGTACGCCACAGCAAGGTTCCGGGCCGTATAACGTTCGCTTTGCTCCCGTCTTAGCAAGTTATTCGGATTTTTTCATTTCCCTCTATTCCTGCATGGCCGGGAACCCATCTTTGAATTACCCTGTTCTTTTACCCCAGTGAATTCAGTAGGGATACGCAGTTTTGCACTAGCATTGAATTAATGGTATTCTAGGCTAGTGCCATAAGAGCTGCCTTGCTATCCGAGTGAATATAGATACGCTAACCTTCCAGTAGCCGGGGAAGCGTACCTCCAGGGCAGACCGATCTACCAGCCGCGAGGCCTGAGACGCGAGAATCCTACCTGGGGTAGTCCTCCATACGAGGAGGCTACTGAATAGAAGCTGAATTGTGAGTTGACCCTATGGAACTTATTGGCCAAGGAACACAATGGAACTTATTGGCCAAGTTGTACGAAGCCGTTCGCTACCAATTTTTTTGATACGGCTATGATTCGGCGCCACTACGTGGTTAAGTTTATGAAGCAGGACGACACTGTCGGCACAGTATACCAGAGAGTAGCTTCCCTTAGAACAAAATTGAAATCGAAGCGAATACGTCACGAGTCTTAAAGGCACGGATATGGCTGCCAGATGTCCCACGCAGACGGCCCACGCAGATATCAAACGTTCAAAAGTCACTAGCCTTTACCTGCGCGTAATGCTATAACCAAAGGCGTTGTTCGGGACGCACCCCTCTGCCCACATTCCTAGCACCCTCTTATCGCAATGCCCTGTAGCTCGATAGTTAAGTTACTGGTTCGTATACTGTGCTGTCAGCGCGGAAAACTATCGGGCGTAAAAGAACCGCGGTCTGTAAGCAGATTGTATAGTCTCTAGTTCATTCTCCCACTAAAACACACAAGGCGGTGCCGAGATAGCGGAGGGGTGCATTTATTTAAAGCGTGCATGCAAATTGTAATTGGCGAATAATTACAAAAGTGGCGCACGTTTATATAGCCGCGCCATTACTCGGCCTGAAGCAAATTACCGCTTTTTCTGCATTAATTCTAACCGTTTTGTTAGGCTTCCGCTGAAACTAATTATTTAAGGTGGAAATTGAAACGCCTTTGGTTCTCTTCGTAAAATAAGCATCGAAGCATTTTTGGTGATGCTTCGCATCACCAAAAATGATTCTCTGGATCGATAAATATTTCGTTAAAACTAAAATATAAATGTCGTTAAAACTAAACACTGCGGAAGTTCGCCCTCGCAGTCTGCCAGCCAAAACTCATTTTACCTCTTTAAAGATTTTGGTCTCTCCAGAAAAATAATTAACACCTTCCTAGAAAAAATATCCAACACCGCGATTTCCTCTCTCAAATTCTATAGCTTCGAATGGGGAGGGAATGGGTGGTAAGGTGCACGCTCACATGTGGCAAGACAACTGTCCTAAACCTACCACAGTCGGCTCACACCCCAGAAGTGTAATATTAGTATTATAATGGGCCCGACGCCGGTCGGTGAATTCCATGGCAGCTCCGTTTGTATTTTTATCTATGTAATAAAACTTATCAGGAAAACCTTATTAGAAAAGTTTAACGCGTCATTTCTCTGGTGGCGGAGAAAAGTGTTCATTATAGCACAACATTTCGGAGTGATATTTTGATTTTGGTGATCAGGCATTCAGTGATTATATTATATTGATTATTTATTTATTATGCTTAAAGTTCAATATACGGGCGCTCACCATTATATTGATTATTTATTTATTATGACCATTGATTGGCACTCACCATTATATTGATTATTTCTGGTTATTAGTCACTATTTCGTTAGTATAATCACATGTTTATTTTTATCGTTTCTCACTCTAGAAACACACTTATTATAGAAACACATATTTATTTCTGAAATGCAACATACCATGCAACAATTATAGCTATTGTACCTTGAAAAACCTCTTTAACCACTGGTATGCCAATACCAGCGATCGGTGGTTTTCCTGTTGCAGCCATTTTGCGGGCGGCCACTCTCCGTATTTATGCAAGTATATGCGGTAAAAGTAGCCTAGATTGAATAAGCCACCGTTATTCATTAGTATGCGTGCACTAAAACACCCTACAAACAAATTTTCAGGGTTGAAAACATGCCATCGTGAGTCTCATTCCCATGGCTGGCTCTCTAAAAGTTAAGTGACACGATAATGTTACCACCAGAGAATTTAATGCAGGCTGTATGAACTCTAAGCAAAATAATTCGTATGTCTTAAATACCGTTAATTTAGCTATTCTTGTCATAGAAATACCATGGCGCGGAGTAAAAATGAAATAAAAGGGCTGCGGTCGACGCGGAAGCTCTTATAGAAATATACAAATCAAAATATTGAGTATTGGCAAAATTTGGCAATCTTGGCTCCTCGAATCTCTAAAGTTATGATTTTTTTACTTTTCGGAAACATTGCCAATTTTCGAAGAGGAATATCTCCGTTTCTCATAAACTGGATTTAGGTTTAAATTGCAGCAAAAATCTACCTAGAAAAAGAAAAAAAGTATTTTTTTCGTTGAAAAAAGTATTCCTCAGGAAAAATTGTTCAAAAACAAAAAAAAGCAATAATTTCGCTGCTTTTTGAGCATTGCACAGCTCGTGCAGGTCTTTCGACGCTGCAAACTTGTTCTCTTGAGATTGGCATAGACCCTAACAACATATAAAAAATGGTACTACACGACCTTTCACAAAGTCGGTGTGTCTTTCATGTCTGACTGGTCTGCTACTGCTTCTTGACTGTAAAAACGCTGACCCCAGATAGTATCTGAGGTTGTTTTGTCGATTCTTCATCTTCATTCTTCATCATGGGCTTCGTAAAACTTTATGGTCCATTCCTGAATTATATTCAAGTTTTGCTGAGATTTGCTAACTGTATCATATCATCCATGAAGCAAATCACAATTGATCTACTTTCAAATCATCAGGGACTGCTTGGAGCAGGAACATCGGGCATCCTGGAAACATCGCCAGGCAAAGGCATGATGGAGCAACCACTACAAAAGAAAACCAAGGCCCTGCTTGACATAAGCAAGAAGAACCTTAGAACCACTATCGGTCTCCTCACCGGACACACGACCCTTAGAGCACATCTATTCAACCTTGGCTTCACCGAGAGCAAGGACTGCCGAGTATGTGGCGAAGAACCTGAAGACAGCATACACATCGTTGGTCGCTGCCCAGGCCTCGCCGCTAAAAGACACAGTTTACTGGGACGAGCCTTTCTCGAACCTAGCGATCTGCCCAACTTGAAGGTCAGTGATCTACTTGGACTGGTAAGAAGTACTGGGCTACTAGCTGACCACTGACCTAGCCACATAGTAGGCAGTTACAAAAGATCTTATAGATCCAGGTGACATCAAGGGCTGGAAACAAGCCCCCCCCCACACCGTCTACTACTACTACTACTACTTTCAAATCCGAGATGATCGTTTTTGTTAACTTGTTTAGCCTTCCTATCCACCAAATCAAGAAACCATCGCAAATTGAAACACGGTAACAGGTGGAGTTGCTTATTTTCTCATTTTTTTATAATCTCTTAAATGATCGCTAAGGCTTATAAAGATGCAGATGTTCCACCTGTACTCCAGTAGACAAATGTAACTCAGGCGCCGGCCCTGATGTCGGCTTAAGCGTTTTTAATGCATCCCGTGTGTCGGTTCCCCTTTTGTTAGTAATTAATAATCGCTACAATGTTGCAATACGTACAAGTTATCAGCCTGTGTTTTAATAATCGCCTTAGCTTGAAGTGAGGGATTGTTTGAGAAGACAGACATCGCGTGCGGCTCACGATGCCACTGACTCGAATCGTCGGTGAAATTATAATAGTCGTAGCTAGTTTGCGATTTTAATTCCAACACGTTTTCCGAAATATATAACACATTTGATTACATGTATTGAAAAAGAGACTGTTAGTATACATAATTCACTTAACTGTGACTGGTGAAGAGTCCTGCCTTTATCTTGGAATTTTATCCCAGCAATTGTACTTTAGTCTTCTAAATCTGATTTAATGGTTCAGGTCCTATAAAGGGCATGTTAAGTCTTTTCTTTGTAAGGTGGTCAGCGTTTTCGTTAACTTGCATCAGAGTGACTGTTCTTTTGCCAGTTGGATTGGAGTATTTAGACATTCCCAGATGACCTCGACTCCAAAATATAGCTGTTGAGCTTTGAGAGCTGCTTGATTGTTTGATACATTGTCTGCTTTGATTATTTACATTCTAGCGATACTGGTCTTCTTTGAAAATTAACTGGTGTCACTTTTAGATGATGACACTCTAGTTTTAGAAGGAAGATGCTGTAGAATGAACATGATTCTTCTTTCTGTAACTAGTGGGAAATATTGTCTTATATTTTGCTTCTCGGAGACACGACATTTAAAACCACGTGGAGTAAAGGGACATTAATGTTACATAAAGAAATAATGAGCAGTTTCTGCTCATTTTGATTGTAGTTAGCTATATGTATATTGGAAAGCCAATCCTTTGATTACACTGTCTCTAAAACTATTCTCCGAAGATTAAATGAAGGTAAAGATTTAGGAATGCAGAAGGTTTTCAAAAACCGAAACAAGCCCTTGCCCTGAAATTCCCCCTCAAAGTAGTTATCTGAAGAGGAGGGGGGGGGGGAGGGGGTTGTTATACATCGTCGGATGCGTTATTTTTACAGTTTTCGTAGCAATAGCAAGGCTTTAATTGGAATCGCCTTCAGCTCCTCGGTTACGGTCATTTAAATGTTTGGATCAACAGTACCAATACGATGTGCTTTCAAATGAGTTTGGATCTTGAGGAAAAAAACAGGTGGCGAAAAAACAGACCGAGAACAGACGCAAACGCTACGATATCGCGTCATCTATGACAGAATAGCTACGATTCTACCGCCCGAAGTGTTCGTAATTGACGCTGCGCGGGCGGATCGCCCCTCACGTCAGCGCGCCATAAAACGCCGCGTTTACGCGCATGCGTAGAGCGGCGAAAGGGCCGACATGCTGCGCGTACGGCCAACGCGCACTTATGAATAACTAATTATGGCCGCATTTAACATTAATCTCTCACCTTTGTTGGTTTAATTAATGTATAATCTAGATCGGCGGAAGGGTGGGGCTGAGCCTGAAGGGGGGGGGGTCAGAGGAACTGACTGGAAAATTTAATAACCGCTCTTGCTTCAAAGTGTAATTGCCTGCCATTTGTATGCCTTTTTCCCTTCTTTATTGCCTTCTGGTACGACTCGCTAGGCAATGAGGCAATTCGAAGACGCGCACTCGTGCCTACAAAAAAGTGATTATAAAAGTTGACTTTTTTGTTGGGCACGTATTATTCACGTTCAGGATGTCTGCTCCTCATTATAATGGCATGCAAATTCCCACATTATGCCGTTGCGTCGAATATGTACCTACCTTGTTTGTTTCAACCAAGTACCTACATAAATATACAAGTGATTATTACTTATATGTATAATCAGTATGCATACGCTTATATTCTTCTTATTCTTAATTCGCAAAAGAATGAAGCCTGCTGACTGCAAAAAGTACACTCATAAAAATGTCTTCTTCTTCTTAGGGTGCCTCTCCAACCAGTGGAGTTTGGCAATCAGCTCTGCATACTTATTTTTGTCCTTCGCCAGGCAAAACAATTCGGCGACACTCGTAATCCCGGTCCATTCTAGAATGTTCCGCAACTAAGGTTTCCGTCTGCGGCCAGGTCTCCATACTTACATACTTAATGGATAAGATACATCTACCCATGTATTTCTTACATATATAATTAAGGGATAACAAAAAAAGTTTCCTATAATTCTATATATTTAACACGCTTTTATTAGGTCGACCTGTATGTAACTATGTAATGGAATCTAAGAAAACTAATTTAACCATCTTCCAAGGATCGTAGCGTCATGAAAATTGGCAGATGTATGTAGTTCTGATGACAATACAATAATATGGTACTGTCGAACTGATCTGATGATGGAGTCGGAAGATATGAACTGGAACTTCATGATGGAAAATCGTGTCATAGCTGTGTTTGGACTTGTTAGAAAAGTCTTGTAATGAACTTTGACCACGATTAAGTTTCAAGGTCTGATGATGAAGCCGGAATTTTTGGTTTTTGCGTGCATTTATAAAAGCGTGTTTTTAGTGTGTATTTTAAACTATTAATTTATATTTTCGTTTGACGTTGAATCGTTGGCAGTGTGATCTAATTTATTATGAATCTACATAGATAAATGATCTGATCTGACGGAAATATTCTACCTATGGGTATAGTGCATGTTATACATTCTGCCACGTCTATGGTGCATTTAATTTCGTTTAATTTCCTTCTCTGGTATCTCAAAATTCCCACACTTTTCCGAATTCATTTTTAATCGGCTCCTCGCTCGTTCAGATCGTTAATACCAGGGCATTTTTTCCGGTTGGGAAAGCTCTTTGTCGCTATACGGCAACTGCCATTTTATTGCTTCATTAAAATATATTTTTAACGCCGTAGCGTCACTTTTATCATAGCCGCCATGACTGCGCGGGGTGGATTTACGACTATTTAATTGACACACATGTTAGTACACTCTTTTTTTACGTTTTTATAAATTATGTTTACCTTTCATATTTTTTTTATGCAAATCGCCTCTCATTATTTCTGATTTCTGTTTTTTATATGTATTTATATTTTTTTTAGTGTCTAATTAATGAATGATTTAGTTATTTTCTTTCTCTTGATTTTTATTTTTCTATATTATCTATAGATAAGCTCCATATGACAACTTGAGTTGTCGACTACAACGGGCAAGCCCGTCACCACAGGGAGTTTTAACGATTAGTCGTTCTATCTCCCTGGAGTGAGCCTAGAAGACTTTGGACAAAAACAATCCGCCGTCAAGCTACGCTACAACCCGTAAGAGACCAACGCCTTACTGCGAGATAGCCAGTAATGATTACCTGGCGGGCCCGACCCTCGCGCCCTTACTACCAAATGTGACCAGATTTCTCCGGTCTCTCGATTGGTTCCGAGTTCGAGGTCGCTTGCGCGGTCCTCTCCCTTACGAAGCGGTGAAACGGTGAATACCGAATCTATCGCGGACCATGGCGTCCTTTGCCCGCCTCTTACCCGCGGGATCGGATGGCCAATGGTCAATTCAAGAGCAGTCGCCGTAAGGTACGCAACCACCCCCGCTCTATAGGAAACAATACAGCTGCCAGACTCCCCCGACTGTTAGTCAGATTGCACAATCGATTGGCTTGCGCCGCACGGTGCGCAGACCGTCCAGGAGCGCCAGAGGTTTGATTCCCAGGGAAGGTCCTTCGCCCGAACGTCCTACCCAGGTTCGCACCTCATGCGTGGAGGCCGTCGGATAGGTGTTGACCCTTGGGGGGTACCGACCCTGAACACATCGGTCTTCGTGGCCAACCCAGCATGGGCCCGTTAGCTCCCGCTCCATATGACACTCCCTCTATCCTTGTCTAGTTGCGCAAGCGCGTTTATCCATAGAATTTATTATAAGGCTACGCGGTGACAGGCGGGGGGGGGGGGGGGGGGGAAACCTCGCCCACCACCCGGGCAGTTCTAACGACATGGGTCGTTTTATATGCCTGGGATATCGTGCATCGACAACCTCACGCGTAACAGAAGGGTATTACGTGAGGGGTGGACGAACGGAGATATGGAGGAAGATTCTCCTGGTGTCTACCCCCTCCGGCACCCCGTGAACCGTTTATTTAATCAAAGAAATATCAACAATTCAATTACTATTAACATTATAATATATACAAGTTTTATTTAGTTTTCCATACCATAGCAGGCTTTTGGCGTCGAAGCAGTGCCAAATTTACGTGTGTCCGGAAGTATAGAGGGAGTGTCATATGCTGCTGTCTCTTTCGGCGGAATAGTCTTTAACGCATTCTCAGGCTGGTCGCACGGTCTAGTACTTATACGGCCATGGTCCTTGGACTGCGTTGTAGGGTGACGTCGCGTCGTATGGTAAAATTTTACCTAACGAAAATGACCCATTTTCCCTGACTGACTTCAATAGCGTGCGTACACCCTGAAGAAATGCCTATGCGAGTGACTAACTACATATAAACAGTATTAGCTCTCGGCTCCAGCGTTGACCCCTATAGGCATCAGTTTTATATAACTGACTCAATGTAAATCTACTAACGGTGAAAATCTACGGTCAATTCGCCATGTATAGGCACGGTCGTCAGTGTTGTATAAATCACTATTTATTTATTTATTTATTTATTTATTTCAAACATAATTATAAAACACGTAAAAATGGTCATACCAAGTAATGTTGCGAAGAAACAACGGCCCACATTTACATAACCATGCTCAGCGCATACCCAACTAAGCCAAATATAGCCTGTATCTGGGCATACGACTTATTTTCTGACTTAAGTGGAGAAGCCTAACTGACGTAGGTACTCATATAGATACATATACACATACACACATACATATACATACATACACAAATATATAAATATAACGATCTAAATATATTATAATATTATTCTTTTGCATTATATTACAATGTATTATTTTTTTTTAATATCTTATTATATAGTATAATAGTAAAGTTATGCAGAAATATATATTTTTTTTAAGATATGACTTGCAGATGTTCGTTCTCTGTCCTTGAACCACCTATGTCGTCAAGAAGCCATTTTTTAATAAATTTTTTTGAATAAAATGGTATTTTCAATTTCCTTTATTTTGTCATCAAGACGGTTGAATATTTTAGGTGCTTTATAGTTGAATTGTCTTTGGGCAAATGGAAAATTAACTCGGGGAACGGGGAACCATGGAACCATGTCGACGGACACGGCGGAAAAACGAACGGCGCCGTGTCTGTGGACAAGCTCCTATAGTGATCCATACTTTACTGACGACCTTGCTTAGACACGGCAAATTAGCCGTTTATTCTCACGGCGAAAAAACGTGTGTAGGCAAGAGGGCTAAGGCTAACCGCAGTGCGCACTGCGGTAAAATCCCGAGCGTTTTACTTTCATATAATCTTTGACATATAGAGTAACATGAAAGCGCGCGCACTATGGGAAAAATCGGCCTGTATATAAATTCTGCGCAGAATGACTACGGTGCGTCACCGCAGGTGTTATTATAGACATACTATAGAGTTTTATAGAACCCCGCGCACTGCGGAAATTATTTAGCAGATCGACGGCAGACTTGCATAGACAAAGTATGACCAACTAGCTGACCCCTGCCCACTTCGTTGGGCTGTAAAACTTTTTACCCGTGATGAAATTATGAGTGTGGTTCGGTTAGTACAAAAAGCTATGATTTATTTCCTGACTGCCAAAAGAAGGGTTATATTTTTACTGTATATGTATGTATGTATTTGCATGCCAATTTGACTATAATACCGTTATTTGAGAGTGTCTTCTTGTGAGTGTCTTATTTGTGAGCCTATTATCTCTTTAACTATTTATGCAGTAAAAGGGAAAAGTCTTTTGTTTTAAATAAACACTTGAGACGATAAATTTACTTATCATAATTGTTGATAATATGACCAATAAACATGACATAACGATTTAAATTATTTTTTTTAATATAAAAAACTACTTTTTGTGACTTAAATATAAAAGTTAGACATGTGCTGTCGCTGACTTTTTTGTAGGCATTATCAATATATACAAGTTTTTTCTAGAACTTAATCATATATCTCTCATCGTTAAGGCAGCGTTAGTTAGAAACATTTTCGTTCGACCGCTTATTCTCCGACTTACTTTGCAAATCCGACTACCACGAAAAGTCTTCTTTTTTCGGATTAATATATAGCCTATGACACTCACAAATAGCGTGGCTTTCTATTGGTAAAAGAATTTTCAAGTCCCAAATTTCCGCCGTAGTGCGCGGACTACAAAGATGAGATATTTTTTCTGTCCGGCGTAATAAAACTTACCGCAGTGCGCGCCTGGCGTTAGTCTTCGAGTCTCGACTCTTGGAATGGTATTCCCGTGTGTCGTTTTCCGGTGCCGGCTGGATGAGAGCGAGGGCACATTACGCGATGAATAAACATGACGCTTAAAGTTTCATTTTTCATTTGCTAATTAACAAAGCTGCGGCCTACGTGCGCTTAATTATCGACCTCCGCTCCGGGCGACCTATTAGATGCTTATCGCCCGGATTAAGATTTTATAAGTGGCCGCAGCGGCCGAACCGAGTCGAACTCAGCCGAACCCACCCGAATCAAATAACGAGAGCCTTCCGCGACACCCTTAGCACCCCTTTAGGCAGTTGGAGTGTTTTGTCACCCTAAGACTTTCCCGGCAAGTAGACACCCCCCTCCTTCCGCTAACCCCCTTCCCCCCTCCTCTCGTGCGCCAATTCGTAGTATATTTGTTGTATTGTCCGTGGTATTAAAATGGTATTTTTCTAAAAGAATAGTATTTTCTTAAATATGCCGGAATATAAAAATTATTTGTGTCGCTTGTACGAGAGATATTCCAACAAAAAAATCACAATGTGGTTTCGGCCCAATGACTCATCTATGTACTGAATTTCAAGTCTCTAAGTACAATATTTCGATAAGTATGACTAGCGCGCCCTCTGGTCGACCGATTTCAACCACAATCTTTTCAACTTTTGGCATGATCAAACCATACCCGCATGCCGAATTTCAGCTCATTCGGATAAAGCGTTTTGGCGATATCGTGGAGGAATACACACACACATACAAACAGACACACAGACAGACTTTAAATTTTATTTGCGCGTTCACAATACTATCTCTAACTGGTTGGTAAGACGGGTAAGTAAAATCCAAATATACAGGAAGTATCCCTCTGCTCACATCCCTCGCACCCTATCCCCGCAATGCCATGTCGCTCGAGAGTGCGTCTACTGTTCTCTCGGTATCCTGTGGTGTAGGTGTGTGGTCTTTATCCTGCAGCGTTCCACATTTGCATATTGGGTTCTCTATGTAGCCCAAGCGAACGAGAATGGCTCGGCATCTTATCGTGTCATTTGACGTTATCCTGCCTAAAGTACCTACGCCTTACGCAGACACAAAAGTCCTTTGGATATTTGAGCTATAAGCTCTTTAACCAGCTACCACTCTCCACAAGAAAGATGGAAACAAAGGCGTTTAAAAGATTTATTAAACAAAAGCTACAATCCACACATGCTTTCTATAAGCTGGGTGTTTTTTTTGAGCATGCCAATTCTTTCAAATGGAAATAACATTAATATGTAACTTTCAGGTACCTCATTTTAGTTCTTATTGTTTAATAATAATATTATGAATTTAATATTTAATATGTAGATTACAATGTGTAATGTAACATACCTGATCATATACATACGTTGTTTTTTCCAATTTTGTTTTGATACTTCCTATTGTGTGATTATTTTTTGTATAAAGTGCTTGATGACTATTAATATTCCTATAATAATTATCTATTTTATATGTATACTCATGTACACATGGATTCAGCTATATTTTTTTTATTTTTTTTATTTTTCTGCCGTGTAAAGCCGACTTTAGTCAACACTATTGTCGAATTAATATTTATGCTTTAATCGTTTTATATCTACATTTAAACTGGCGAATTCTAATATGCGATAATTAGCTTAAATTCATAATTCATGCTTTTATTGTATATTCTGATTGAATAAATTTAATACTGAATACTGAATACTGTATCACGACCACCCTCAGTCTGCTTAGACTACGCCAGGTGGTATAGGGAAGATGGGATCCCGATATTGTATTGCCTTGATGTGACCCCGTATATGTACGTGTTGAGAAATGTGTAGGAGACTTAAGAAATGTATAGGATGTTCGTATAAAAAATGGTCAAAAGATTTTTCCTGAATATACTTGGTGTTTTTTTTTTTGTAAAAATATAATAATATTAATAAAGCTTTTTATTTTCAATTAAATTCCACCATAACTTCTAAACGCTTGAACCGATTTACAAGTGTGTCGTATTGTTAGAATCGGTTTATCCTCCCGAGTGTCATAAGTGCTGCGACTCCTTGGTCTAATATAAGGAGATTGCAGCGTCTTTAATATAAATCGCCGTGTTACGCGGTGCATTCATCATTTGACAGTTTAGTTTTTTTTTCGTTCTTCTTTTACGCGGCCATCGGGAATAGATCAGGTAGGCCTAGTAACGATGGGAAATGTAATGAATAATAATTTAGCAAAATAAATAATACAAAGAGTTTAATTATTACACTCCACAAAGTATTACCGATTTTAAAAAAGCCGTTTTTAGTTCTTACGAATTTATTCCAATCCAACATTTTGAAAAACATTTTATAAAACTACGCAAATGTACTCGGAAAAAACATGGTACGTATTAATGATAAACCCTGGATTTGTTATTCCACCATACCTTTTAAACGCTTGAACCGATTTAGACGTGTGTGATATTGTTATAATCGTTGTATCATCCCGAGTGTCATAGGAAACATAAACTGTCAAAATGTCAAAAAATACTTGTCTAAACGTCCAAATGTCAATGAAATAAAATAAATAGATCGTGTTAAGTTTCAAATGAAAAGTCTGATTCAGTACATTCCGGAAATATACATCTAGCTATATGGATAAATACATAAACCACAATTATTTAATGAAAAAACCGATTTAAACATAATTATAAATACAATAGTTCACTTTTTGTAACGGCAGTTGTGTATTTTATTTTTTTAAATATATTTACTTGTTTAATAAATTGGATATTTTGTGACTGAACCGAATATACTTATGTCCTGTCCACCCTAGAACGGGCTAGTCCCAGTTGGGTGACAGAAACAAATAAGCAAAAGGTTAAGGTTTTGCCATTCGGTTCCTATTATTTTTGTAAGCTTATCAATGTTTTATAGTAATTAATTCTTAAATAAATAAAAATAAATAAATAAATATCCTCTGTCAATGCCGTCGCGCAGGTTATGAGGTAGGTAGAGGCGCTCGCTCGCCCGGCGAAGCAGGTGACAGACGAGGCAATTTGTAACCTTTACATGCGTCATCTTTTTATGTTTGGACGCTGTTTACACGACTTTCGCCCCTTTTATGCGACAACTTAACAGGCTAATATATTGACCCACATCTCCAGGTGCGGCCCGCGGCGCGTGCCGAACCACACAACTGACTGCATCGCTGTGTCGCGGTCGCGTCGGTAGGCTTTATCGATTGGGTCCAGGTCGCCGTCGGCGGCATTTTGGTCGCTCCTCTAGCCTTCCAGTAATTGCACAATTAAAAGAAAGCGCCGAACAATCAATAAGCATTACAGTGACTTTTATAACTGTATGACGATTGACATTCCTGAGAATTAACTGAAAGGTTACGGGGGAAAAGGAACTTCTTCTTCTTCCTAGACACTGTCCCATTTACTTTGGGCCGGCATTCCTTGTCCTTCTCCTCCACTGAGCGCGATCTTGTGCTGAGACGACGTCGAGTTGAGCTTCTCTCAGGTCTTTCGGGGCAATTGGTTTACCAAGAGCACGTTTCGTCGTTGGTAGGTCTAGGGCAAGCTTCACCATGTGATCATCTGGGCGTCGCTGGACGTGACCGTATCACCGTAAGCTCCGGCGCGCACTGGCGGCCAGCGAGATACTGCTATTTATATGAAAACGCAAACGAGCGCGCACTTGGCCGCGCGGCTGAAGTGCGCGCGGTCGATGGCGTTTTCGTACATTTCGTAGTATCTTGCTGGCCGTAGCTACCTGGCCGCTGCGGCCAGGCCGCCAGTGCGCGCCGATGACAAGCATCTTTATTTGATTTTATCAATTATCGGAGCGACTTTAAAACTTCCCCTTATGAACTCATATCGGATTTTGTCTAATACGGAAAAAGAACATTTTATACATATTCTTAACATATTTTTAAACATATATGTTAAGTATATTTTAACATTGAACTAACTACCAAAAATTATTTGACTTTGACAATGAAGTATACTTTTTAGACTAGGTAATTTTATATTAATAAATATTAATGACCGTTTCTTCCTTTTCTCACATATAACTTTATTTATTTTATTTAATCGAATTTTATATGATATTTGTTGCCGATTAAATAATGGAATTGCATTTTATTTATTATATTATCTTTTAATATTTTTTTATTATTATTTTTTTTTTATTTTATTCTGAAGACTTCAATTTAGTGTCATTAGCTTTTTACTAAAACTTGTATATTTGTAAGCAACCAAGCAATCAAGCAAACTTGATTGTAATATTGGAGTCCTGTCCACCCTAGAACGGGCTAGTCCCAGTTGGGTGACAGAAACAAATAAGCAAAAGGTTAAGGTTTTGCCATTCGGTTCCTGTTATTTTTATAAGCTAATCAATGTTTCATGGTAATTAATTCTTAAATAAATAAATAAATACTTTTTAACATTTTTGGTAATTCTATTTTTATTATTTACTAACTTAAAAGATGACATATTAGCAAGGGTTTGTGAGTGAGATAAAAATATATTTTGTCTGTAAACCTAATATATTTGAGTTTCTAATAAACATACATGTCACTTTAATTACGAGGGTAGATTGAAAAGTTTCCGGAATGAGCAAGAGATGGCGCGCGTATCTATGATGGTGGATAGCACCAACCTATTTTAGGAAAGATGTCAAATTTTTAGACAGCTACGTCCCACAGTTCTTGTTTACCGGACAGTTTTGTGAAGCAAATCAGGCACTTTTGCAAAAATGGAAAAAAAATAATTTCGTATAGGGATTATATTGATCTTCTCGTACGCCTCTTTACTCGTCCACCTTAGAATAAAAGTGAAAGCTGTAACATAACATTAATATAATAATAAGAATATTTGACTTTCTGAATCGATTATGAATAATCGATATGACTCGATCATTCTTTCTCGTCTCACGTTTTCGTCTCCCTTTATTTAAGGGCAGACTATTATCTTTCTTTTGACAACCGATTCATGTTTCGATTCGTTTGGAAACAAGCCACAAATTGGCTTTAATATCTTATTTTTTAAAAAAAACATCCTCTCGATGGGAACAAGAAAAAACCCGCGGCCACAGTATAAGCACAGGCAGTAGCTTCTTTTAAAACAATATTAAAATCCAAGCGAGCAGCAAAGTCCTAAGGGCTACCACACATCGTTATATGACTACTAGACATTGTACCACATGCGTCATCCGCGCCGACTGTGATGCCGTTGAACGAAATTTGCAGAAGCAATCGCGTTGGCATTATTTATTATTTATTACTTTCAAATATTATTCAAGAGCATTACAGACGAATCTAATTCGCCCTTGAATATTAAAGCTAGAGTGTAAGTCTAAAAATAAATGAATTACATAACTAAATTAATGCTAACATTGAACAAGAAAAAAAACATAAAAATATAAAATTAAATAAGACAGATTATGATAAACATGAGATAGCAGGGAGTCATATGGCCGCCTCTCCGCCGACGCGGATTTTAAACGTTCGACAAATGTGACAACCCCACATTTGTCGCCAACCACAGGCATTTGTCGTAACGTATCCCTCCGCTCACTTCCCTTGCACCCTATCTCCGCAACGCCTTGCCTTTCGAGAGTGCGCTTACTGTACTAACTCGGTATACTGTGCCGCGGCTGTCGGCTTGACCCTGCTTATGGGTCGCACGCAAGCCACAAACACCTGGGCAGGTTACATCCCTCCTGATGCCCTCGCCGCCTTAGAGTACCGGCCGCGTCAAAGATCTCATCAGTCTCTCGTGCACATGCTCAGTATTGCATTTATTGAGTATCGATGCGCTGAAACCAAAAATGGGTAGAAATCCCTTAAAACTATCTGGCTGCTGTCTCGTGCGAAGTTTTTGATGAACTTGTATTATATATGTGAACGCATTTATGAGCCAACTTGGGTCGTCAACTATACAACGGGCGAACTCAAACTCAAACCTCAAAAAACTTTAACGATAGTGATCGTTCTATCTGCCGTGAGGTGAGCGTCGATGACTTAGAGACAATACAAATCTACCGTCTACCTAAGCCAGAGGCCAACACCTTAAGGCGAAGCACCGGAAAAGGTACCCAGCGGGCAGCCTCACTCCCTGTCTGTCAGATTTGGAAGGATATCTCCGTCTGGACTTAACCATCAGGTTACCTCCAACCTTACGACTGGTTAGGGATCCGAAGTCGCTTGCACGACCTCTACCTGCCGTATATTCAGCGGTGATTCAGTTTGAATCTATCGCGGACCAATGGCATCTTTTGCCCGGCTCTGAATTCAGGAGCAGGTAGCTAATTGGTCATTTCAAGAGTGCTTGACGTCAGGTCACACGCTGCTTAGGAAACAGTGTATTTCAACTGTCTCCCGACTCCTTCAGTAATTTATTTATTTATTTAATTAATTAATTTAACAATTAATTTACAATGCATAGGTATCACTAACAATCAGATCAATAAAAAATATAGTATTAAAATTAAAATTGAACACGGCCGATATGAGCATTAGTAGGTATGTACCGCTGCTGCCCAACTAAGTGCCAGGACTTGTTCCAGGGCAGCGAGCTCTCTAGTTTTTAGTTCGCATATATCCGGCGATTTGATAAAAAAATAAAAGAAATAAAAAGGAAAAGAGTCAGAGTGTACAATCGATTGGCGTCGCCGAATGATGCGCAAGCTGTTCAGTAGCGCCGGGAGGCGTTCCTCTAGAGCAGCGATTCTTAACCTCGGGTCGCGACCCAAATTCGGGTCGCGAGAGGTATTGGGTTGGGTCGCGGAAATCCCCCAAACGACTTTAAAGAAGTGGTAAAACTTGACGTTTTTAATTGCGAATATTTTTATTTTGTATTGATAGGTCGATCGATGTCACTAAACTACAATTATTACTAGTCACAGAACAAGGACTAAAGGCTGTGTTACTGCCATCTATTGTCCGTTCACAATCGCGACATGTTAGTTTTGTTCTGAGCAATGAAGCTGAAAAAGCCCTGCTACCATTCCCAACTACTTATTTATGTGAAGCAGGATTTTCATGCCTTGCTGTTATGAAGAATAAGTACAGGGATAGGTTGGATCCTCAGCATGACATGCGGTGTGCACTTTCTATAAACATAACTCCACGTATACATGATCTTTGCTCAAAAATACAACACCAGGGTAGTCACTAATTATTTTGCTGTATTTTTTTTTACTGTTTTAATGCTGAATTGTCTGATTTTAATACAAAACATTTAAATAAAGTTGTTATTTCTAATTTTACAACTACATCCTATAAAGTTACATAATATATCATTTTAGTACATGTCACTGGAAAATAAAATAATAATTAGATTAGGGTCACGTACTTTAAATATATTCGTACTTTGGGTCGACAGCCAAAAAAGTTAAGAACCGCTGCTCTAGAGTAGTCTAGAGGAATCAGATCCACCAGCCGCGAAGCCTGAGATGCAAGAGTCCTTCCCGGGGTAGTCTTCCACGTGAGGAGGCTACTGAATAAGAACTGAATCGTGAGCCCAAGATGCATAATACTGTTCACTACCCAGTGAGCAAGTGCTCGAGGGACCGAGATCTTCGACGCGGCCAGTAATATCGTTGCGCGACTGCTATCGCGGTGAAAGCGCCCACATCGAGCCGCGCCGCCGATCGGATGGAAATGCATTTTTTCTCTCCAGTCAGGCGATATCGGCATAGGATGTTGATTTTTTCGCCAGTCACGCGAGCGCGTCGGGTCGCTCATCCGCATAAGGGGGTAATTTGCATTTTAATTTCATTAGGGCCCAATTAAAATCGTTGTCAGGCCGGGCGAGATTAACACGTCAAGTGGCGAGCTGCGGGAGGGCTGCCATGGGCGCCGTCGATGACAAACGATGCCGAGCTGCTCAGCCGTGGCGACCGGCCGACCACGCGCTGCAGCCGCACCGCTGCGCCAATGGAAATCAGCCTCAAGCTGTGATCGTAATCATTTTACGGGCGGCCTACGAAATTACTCTAAGCCGATCTGAGAAAATCTCAGGAAAAAATATTCCTAAAATGTGCATACAAAAGAGGCACATCGAAATAAGCAAGTACGGCAATCGCCAAATACTGGATTATTTTTTAAAATACTCTTCTCCAACAAAATCAATGAGCATTTACACTCGGGAGCAATGCATCCAAGTTACCAACATATACCTTAATATCTCGGAAACTCACTTATTCATAATTACCACATGGGTAATTATGAAAAAGTGAGTTTCCGAGTTCTGAATTATGAATAAGTGAATTCCGGTTCAGACAGAGGCGACGTGGCGCGGGCGTCGGGCGCGGATGTAGTGCAAACGAGACGCGTATTCGATGCGCCCCTCCCCCCCCCCCCCCCATGGTAACGTCGCAGTATACCGAGAGAGCAGTAGACGACACACGCTTGAGCGAAAGGGTATTGCAGTGATATAGTGCGGGGGAAGGGATCAGAGGAATACGTCTCGACAAACGCCTTTGGTTAGCGATACACGCGTGCGAAGGTTGGCGAATTTCTCAAACGTTTGAACATCCTGCGTTGGCTGAGTATAGTAGACATAACAGAAATTATACGGAGATATCAATGTTTAGAACTGCCAATCTAAGAGTGCCATCTACACGTTGTGCCTCGTAGTAAAATCCTAGCTGCCACAGCGTATTACGACATAGAGCAATGCAATACGCTATATTATAATTAATGATATGACGTTTTAGAATTGCTTCATCAACAAACAGGGAATCGACGATACTGCTGTCGAAAATCTTCTGTGACCAAAGAACTCGATGAGTAGCGTCTACAGCGAACGGCTGTTATCGGAAGCGGAGAACGGGTATAAAAATAAGCGGAACCGAATGTAGAAAATCATAATTTGCTATATCAGGAGTTCGATTATTCATCAATATGGCGCCAAATATAAAGCGGATTAGGCCTATCTGATATCCGTCGCGAACTGCTACGGTTTTATTTATGAAATTAATGTTATTATTTAGTTTTTAGTCATGGTATAAATAAAGATTGTAATAAAAAAGAATCCTTCTTTAAATCTTAAATTAACAATGTTTACTTGTTTATTTTAAGGCGTCGTTCATGCATAAAAAACAAGGTATTCGGTCTGTCGAATATTCGGCAGATTTTCAACTATTCGATATTCGGCTGAATAATAAAAAAGTGGCCAAATACTGAATAGTTGCCGAATATTCGTTGCAACACTCCACAAAGATTTCTTCTACGTAATTTATCAGTTTGTTATAATCAAATCATTACCAATGTAGAGAAAAAGATCATCAAAAATTTACGCATTCCCCTAAAATATGAAAATGTTCTGATTTCGCAAATTATATTATTATGTACCTATTAATTTTTTGCCAATACTGCAGGTACTGTTGGGGACTGAGCTAACTGTAAGCGGTGGTTGAGGTGCTGGGAACGGCGTTCGAAGAACATGCGTTCTTTCGTTAGAGTACATACCTATACCTATTACTGTCGAGTAGCACAGGGCGAGTGCTAATGTCTGTGGTGGGGAGACCGAACGCCGGTCTCCACACCTCAGCCACCGCTTACATTTAGCTCAGTTCCCAACTGTACTTAGATAATATGTATATACTGATAAACATCGTAAATATATTCATGGTTTATAATTCCATTGACGTTATAACTCGTAACGTTTTATGGGCCATACATAGAAAACACTCGGATTTCAGCAACACGTTCAACACGTAACTTTATTTTAATTTTTATCATCTCTTTCTTTGCAGATGCATCCAAAGGCGAATCGGAAGACATACAATTATTATTATGTTGCGCGGAATGGTGGGTGAGCTATTTAATAATTCATACTTTAATAACATGTCCGTTTTTGCTATAATCGCAACATCGTTTTCCCGCGAAACTTCCTTTGTTCGAATCACATGACAGACGGCAGCTTATCGTATTCGGTAGATCGATGTTTCTGTTTTTGCGCTATCCTGTCTGAATGAACTCGGTTTAGATTTTAAGAGGCCGTGAAGTTACTTAGCGATCGAGAAGCGGTTAATTTTGTACGAAATCCAACACTATCGCGGTTTATTGACATTATAAATAGGATAAAATCAAATTACCGCATAAAGTTGAAGCGCCCGATGTTTCGGCTATGTTGCAATCGCCGGTTTCCAGGGTAGATGAAATGCTGTCAGTCGTCATTCGTTGTTCTGCGGGTAGGCGACCAACTACTGCTGTTACTACGCAGATTATAACGGTGGTGGGGCGGCGGGTTCAACGCGAGATATAGTGATAAGACAAAGATACAGTATGTGCACTACACGGCGGATTTTTAAAATTCGAGCCAGCCGATTCCGCCGCCCCACCAATGTTATTATCTGCGCAGTAACTGCGCAGTTTGCCGCCTACCCGCAGAACAACGGATGACCATTGACAGCACTCCAGTCTACCCTGGACAACGGCGGTTGCAAGATCGCCAAAAGTCGGGTGCTTACAAACTTTGCGCGGTAAATTTAGTTTTTCTTTAAAACTGATTTACATTGAGCCAGTTAATGACTTAAAGCAAGTCAGCGCTGACCATCGATATATAAGGGCCTAGATGGCCTTTCGCACACAAAAATGACCACTTCAAAACCAATACGGATCGCCGCCAGTACCTAATTCCCGGTGTGAGCGATCCCGCGACGAATATTGCTGTGCTATTTTCTCGCATACAGTTTAATGTATTGCCCTCTCTTTGTCACATGTCTTAACGTGCAACGAATATGACCCAACTTATTAGTACCTGAGGGCATATCTATGCCTTATACATCGATGGCGCTGACCCGCTACTGCCATCTTGTAAATTGATTACAAGTCAGTACAGCGCTTTCGCGTTAGTGCTGACGTCAATATTCCCGCTATATATTTTGAAGTCAATCCGCCCTCCCTCAATGTAAATCTACACTTATTTATAGTGTCAAACCGCGAAAGTCTTCAATTTCATAGGAACTGGATAGTCTGCCCTGTTCGCCGTCGGTCTTATCTTTGTTGACGCCGGTATCGCCAAAGCTTCCAATTCGCCGTATCCTGCAACAGGATCTATCCGGATCGACTTCCATGCAATGGGATGGACAATCATGAAGTCATGAACCATTTGAGTAAACGCAGTATCCGGTCCACGGCCCGGCCGACGTGGGCTCACTTCCCGCCCGACCATTCTAATCACTTCCCTTTTGCAGACTGACTTACTCATTTCCTCTCGCTGTATCGCTTATACACCGCTTATTGGTATCTCTCTCACGCGTACTATTGGTGAGACCTCTGTCTGTATGTCACGATCGATTACCTTGGCCAGTTTTGAAATCTAAGGACATGTTTAGAATATTATCTCGCTTTCCGAAATATGAGCGTAGGGTCTTCTTCTTGCAGTGCCGTCTTCTATGGAAGCTTGGTGATCATCAAAGCAATCTTCACTCTAGAAGCTGCCACGCGAATCGTTCTACGTTATCAATAACACTCCCTTCTTCTGCCTAGTCTTCGGCGACCCTCAATTCTCCTCAATACTAGTAAGTTCCGATATTCTGTATGTCGATCCCATCAATACGTGTCTTCGATGTATCGGAGTTTCCGTTTTTTGATGTTCGTTCACTGAGTATATATATTATGTATATATTTTCCTCATTGGATTCATCACATCAACATTCGGCACTCTGCCCATTCACGAAATGTACAGCATTTTTCTGTAAAGCCACGTCTCGAAGATCTCAAATTTCTTACACCAGGGTGAAAATTCAGCCTTCCGCCCTTTAAAAAAGGGGGAAGCATATATTGGACTTGCCATTCGTATTCTGATGTGCAGTGGTAGATACGTCACGGTTGTAGAGACGTTTCTTCATCTTGAAGAAGTTAGGTCGAGCTAAAGTTAAAAGAATTAGCCCCGTCGGGTATCCGTTTGAAAGGGCTGACTTCGCTTATTTAAAAACCTTCTATTTTTTCGTGCTTCTTTTAAGAGTAAATATCCGTGTTCTTCTAATATGTTTTTAAAAATACTCAACCAAATGATGGGGATGTAATTAGAAATATCACACCATCATTCCATCGTTACAATACGAAATTCGTTATTAGTAATGGAAAGACGTAAAAGTTAAATTGAAACAAAACGTCAAATTATGCGATGATACAAACGGATCAACATTTCTTCAAATAACATCTCGCGCTACCTTCCTCTTGATCGTTTACTATCTCTCGGGTGACAATATTACATTGCTCTGGACTATCGTTTATCTATTCTTCTGGTAACGTCCTGTCCATTTTTATATCAGTTCAGCCATATATCTGATACACTCCTTCACCATGGCTCTTTCATACACTTGCAGTTTAGTTATCTGCTTTTTAGTGAGTGCCCATGTTGGGCACCCGTATATTAAAATGGGAAGAACACAAGTACCTATTTAACAATTTTCTCTACAGGCTTAAAATAAGTTTGATCTTCAAGATATGCTTCTACACCTAGAATTGTTGTTTACTCTTCGTTCGACTTCCTCGGCAGCTCAATTTTTACTAAGAAGACGGTTTAAATCGCTTTTATGCGTTACTCTGTGACGAAACTCTGCTCCGAATAGTGCAATGGTGAGCCATGAAAGCTCCGGTATTTGGGTTAGCAGCGTCGCTTACGGTAAACCGTCTATGGATGAATAACATTCCGCAATCCGTAACAAACGAAAAAGCAGTTCGCAACGACAAACTGTTGTTGGGGATCGCGATGGGTTTTCAAACCGGTGCCGGCGCGGCGCGCGCGATTCCGGGCCGCACTTTCAGTCGGTGAATCATCAGAACCACTTGAACAATATTATTCAGGATCTAAAGTTACTGAAGGAATATTTTGAAAGACGGTGTCTATACTTTCCTGATACGCTTGAAACAGCCAAAGTGTAATAGTGCTGGCGGCAACGTTATTTAAGTATAACAGTCCCTTCACACCCTTAAGGTTTCTACGAATAGGTTTTCTGATACGGTTTAGCTGTATACGGTACAAAAAATCAGCCCATTCACATTAATGTTTGTTAACCCCTAGAAAGCTAGCCATGGGAATGAAAATCACGACGGCATGTTTTCAACCATCCATAATTTCTTTGTAAGGGGTGTTAGTGCATGCATAATAATGTATAATTTATTTTTTATTTATTTATTGAGATCCTTGTGATTAGGTATACAGTTTATTGATAATGTGACGTTTTCTTCTTATAATAATTTTATAATTTATTTAATAATTAATATAGGGAGGTTTAACACATCTTAATCTTACATGACCTTTCCTGCCAATAGCACATCTAACTAGGCGATAATTTGGCCGGTCTCTAGATGTGCATATTTTTATGCAATTTTAAGAAAAGAAATGTTTAATGGTGGCTTATTCAATGACGGCGACTTTTTTCGCATATAATTACATAATTGCATAAATACGGAGATCGGCCGCCCGCGAGTTTTCGCAACGGTGAAAACCACCGATCGGTGGTATTAGCATTGCAGCGGTTAATCAGTTTTTTGGAACGTCTCGTAAAAGATGAAAGACCCAACCACGGTTATTTTGTACTGGTATAGGCGTCGATTACGAAAAACATTTTGGGTGCATCAAATTGTATCGCGGCGTTTAAATCTGTCCCACTTTTGGACACTCATGTTTGAACTGAGACGTGATGATACGAAATTCTACAATTATTTTAGCATGTCAATGTCAACGATTAACGAACTTCTAAGAAGAAGTGACCAAAAAAAAGAAGAATTAAAAAAAAAAACAAATGACCTTTAATGGAGAAATTCGTTAGACCGCCGTACGAAAATCGTACGCCGCTTAGAGCCCGTCACGGGCCATCTGTTTCGACGGAAACCGTCGCCCGGAGATAGGTTTTCACATATACACCGATCCGTCAAAAATATCGGCCGAACAGTCGAGGCCTCCGTTCTGACAAGTGCGGACCCCGAAACGATGCCTGCGGGGGAAGAGATCTATGTCCGCGGGGCAGGCGGGGGCGTATCAACTCGTTCACATTACGACGGTCCGGGCGCTTGGAAGGCGCACTGGAGTGACAAACCGTCCATTTAAAAACCCGGGGCCTGTTTTTTCCCGGATCCGTCTAAATGCGAACAGCTTCATATAAATGGTTCCGCCACTGACATCCGTCTGTTTTGACGGATCGTCGAAACAGACGGACCGTCATAGTGGGAACGGGCTCTTACGGTTTTCAGTGACAAGACACGGCAGCAAAAACAGACGAAGCGGTTTTTTAGCTCATTCGGTTTTATCGTATAGTGAGAACACAAGCATTACGTTTGCATATGCCACTGAAAAGCGCACAAGAAAAACATTTTGGTAAGCCGCAAGGTGTGAACGCGCTGTCGGGCTGTAAGAGTGTTACTGATAAAGTATGTTATCAAATACATTTTTCTATGAATGAAGAACCGGGGATAGTTTGATTATTTCGAGATATCGGTGGAAGAGCTGGAAAAAGATAAAAAAGAAACTATAAAGAAGGCTACAGAATTCCAATAGCTGGTATAAAATCGTTCGGAAGACAACCAAACTCTATAGGGTAGTGATGTAAACTTAGAAAAGCAATGAATAAACTAATTCTGCTCTCTATTTTGATACCGGTTTAGTATTATGCTTTACCGGTAGACTCTTACCTGATGTGGTATGATTTATTCAAATAGTAACTATCGCATTTTTTTAAAAGATTTTAAAACAACGCCGATGCAAAGAACAATACCTTTCTCGCCCTGAGTTGCAGTCCTTGACGTTCGCATTTAGTGCAAATAAACAACGGCGATAGCGAGACATCCTGTCGTACCCTACGCCGACAGCTTATCTTGCGCAACATTGTTGTAAAATTGTTGCGGTTAGCATAAAATGTCAATGTCCTCGATGGTAATTCCGCTCGGGCAAATGGTGCGTGACATTGATTCGAATCCATGGCGTACGCTGGAATCGGAATGCGGATTATCCGACGGCATCTCTTCGGAATATTAATGCAGAGGATTATTCAGCTCCCCATTGACCAAATAACGACACTCGGAATCGCAATAGAAGCCTCTTCTCGTTGTCCCTCAACTGCCGGGGATTTTGCAGCATCATAGCTATTTTTATCTTTGGTGAGTTTCAAAACGATTTCACTTCTTTAAGTGCCCAGTGCCAAGTGCCGATAAATGTCTGGGGAGGGATGTATGATGTTCTGATGAAATAGGATTGACGGTGATGGGGGCGGTGGGGGGGGGGCGGACAGTGGTGGTGGGTTTCTGTTTATAGATAGTTAAAATAAATTATAGTGTGAATTTAGGGCATCCAATATGTTGAATAGAGATAGGTAATTAAGTAACTAAGGATTATAAAAAGGGAAAAGAAATAATGAATGCACTCGTACGTTTTTATTTTACTTCTAAATGAACAATGAACAAATGATACATAATAGTACATAACACAGAATTAAATTACAAATTGCAGTTTCTGGTGTTTTTTCTTTGCAAATCTTTCAATTATCTTCTCTTTGTATACTGGAATATCAAAATGAATATGCAGGAGTGCCAACCCTGTTAACCTATCCTCTACCATCGTGGATCGTAGCTAGGTTTTTAGTCGCCTCAGAGTTGAAAAACTTCTTTTGGCAGTCGCCACACTTACGGGCAAGGAGGCCATGATAAGGATGAGGCGATGTATGCCAGGGTTCCGAATAAGCGGGATTATTTCTCTTTTCTCTTCTAAAACTTTCTTTCCAGATCTTGCATTCTCCCAGAACTCCTGCCGCACGAACAACTATGAGACTCTTATGTCAGTGTAAAAGTATCAGTGTAGTCGTTTAGTCGTCAGTGTAGACGTATAATCGTCAGTGTAGGTAGACGATAAAATCTGTATATTGTAGGTAATCGTCATTCAGGAATCTTGCCCGCTTTTTGTCAATATTTTTTTCAGTCCTCGTTGGGGGGGAGGGCGGTCGCCCCCTCCGCCCCCCCCCCCCCCCATAGATCCGCGCCTGATTAGAACTCATTATTTGTATTAAACTGACTGGCTTTCAGTAGCCTCAATGAATGGCGTTGCCGTTGCCACGATGGTGTTGCAATACAACGCCATCGTGGTGCTGTGAGATGCGTGGTGCCAATACTTTTGAATGCCACGATGCCATTCATTGCCGCAATGTCGTTTCACTTTTAAAACTGTGAAAGCAGTGCCATTGCGATAACTAAATATTGCCAGGCAAAGAGCACGCTACGATTTCCGCAAGTGTCCAGGACCAGTACTATAATGCCTTTCACCATGAAAACTCAGCTTTACTAGTCCTTCTAAGGACATTCCTGTCATTGAACCAACCAGACATCTAAGATGACCATATCAGAATACTTTCAGTAACGATGACTATATTATTCGCGTTCGATCGATCGACATTACGCTTAGATTTACCATTGAAATTCAAGCTAAACTAATAATACCTAAATTCTGCCATACATTTTAATTGGCACTTGGCTGTTGGCACTTGGCTCTAACCCGCCTTTATTCGAAAAACGAACCGCGCCGCCTGAGACGTTGCAATGGAATGCAATCGGATTCGTCCGCCGGCCGAGAGAAGGCGCTCATCATTCATTTTATTTATTAAATTAATATTCAGATGAAATCATTCCTTAGATACTTGCCGGGAAAGTCTTGGAGTTACACAACAGATTTTTTTCTTTAGAGTTAAAAATATAGACCCCCGCTTAAAAGATTGCAATTTGCGACGTCGCGTTGTCAGGCTGTGATCTTGCACATTTCGCCTGTGGTCGCAATGACTTTCATTATTATTCATAATGGACGTAAATTAATTATTACGCGTCCGAAATACTGATGCGCTTAATGATCCGGCGCGTAATCGAGTGCACGTGCTTCTCGTATGGCGCTGTCCCGTTCCCACATCCCCTTCCGTCTCTCTCACTTCCTTATTCGACCTCCTGGCTGCTTCCTGCCTCGCCCGGACGGACGCAAGTCATTAGAAAAGTTGTAGATGGGCCGTTCCGTACACTTGTCACGTGGAAATTTATGTCAAGTTTATAAGTATTATAAATAGGATTAAAACAAATTTTGCAGCGTGATGTTTGTAGCACTCGACGTTTTGGCGATGTTGCAACCACTGTTGTCCAGGATAGACTGGACTTAGTCTACCCTGGGTGCTTTAAAGTTCACGCGGTAAATTGATTATAATCATATTTAAAATGTCAAACAGCCGATAGTCTACGATTTCAAGTTTATAAGTGTTTCAATGAGTGAACTTTACAATACGCCAGAGAACAAAGGGCCGGGCTTAGTTCTCAACGATGAAGATACTCGATGCAGGTTAGCACCTGCAATTAGTCACAATGAAAGACTGGTACCTCGATGAATGTTCGGAAAACCAAATGGATGACAGTCATAATGGAAGTTCAATAAATAACAGTTACTGCATCCATGAAATCGAAAACTATCGTGGTTGTTTGACATTACCAAAAAATAAAAACCGTATATTTTTTATTTTTGAAATAAACCAGTTGGTAGGAATTCCTTCTCTTGGTATAGTTAAATTGATTTTACTTGATTATGTGCTATACCCTATATGGTAGGTATGTAAATTTTTTGACATATTGACTATTATTTAAAATTGTAAATACAATTAATATAAAAAATACAAAATCTTTTAACAATAACTTAGCTGCTAACATAACATAACATCATTCAAACATCCGAATTAGCGTAGTACTAATGTTTTTTCCTTGCATACATGATACAAATATCGTGATCGTAAATGAAAACTAGGATAATATTCATGAAATACTCGACATTATATAAAATGAGAAGCAATTTATCTTGCTGGATATACCAATGTTTGTATTTTATCATTCGTTTATACATTTTCACCACCTGACATATCGGTTAGGTCGCCTGATCTTACATTTCGGTTTCAGGTTCCTGATTCAATTCTCGGGGGTTCACCATTTTCCTTTGGGATAATTGACATTGAATTGCATTTGAAGACATACTCATATTACACGCACTTCATAGCAGGGTCGGTTGTAAGATAATAAACCCACCCTTAGGAAATTTTACAATAAAGATTAGTAACATGACATAACACTAGCGAGCGACAAAATCGAGCGATTATATCTTTATATCATTAGATAACTCATTTAAGTACATAGCTTTAGCATAAATATTTTTTCAATCGGTTTCTGTTATAATATATTTAAAGAAACAACGATAACTTATTTCACTCAACGTTTATAATTAGTTAATATGAAACAACAATACTGTGTTTATTACATGAAGTGCGTGTAACATATTATGTTACACGCACTTCATAGCAGGGTCGGTTGTAAGATAATAAACCCAACCTTAGGAAATTTTACAATAAAGATTAGTAACATGACATAACACCAGCGAGCGACAAAATCGAGCGATTATGTCTTTATATCATTAGATAACTCATTTAAGTACATAGCTTTAACATAAATATTTTTTCAATCGGTTTCTGTTATAATATATTTAAAGAAACAACGATAACTTATTTCACTCAACGTTTATAATTAGTTAATATGAAACAACAATACTGTGTTTATTGTTCTTAATGTTTATTGTTTATTTGCCAAAAAATACAGTAATTATTCTTTGGACTCTAAGAATAATTGCCCCTAAAATAAATGTAAGGATCCTCTCCAATTATGCTCCCATCTGATTCCATACAACCACCGGAGAGTAGGAAAAGATACTCCTCAATTTTGTGGCCTCGTAGTTATATATTATGGCTAAATAGTGGCGAGTTCGCATGGGATATGCATGACGACTACGAGATCACGTACTAAAATCTCGTTTTTTTCTGAAATATTCAGTAGAATTTAATAATGTAAAAATAAGAAAAATATTTACAATCCATCGTAGTTCTTTGAATGATTACGAGAAACTAAATTTACCCTGATAATTCTCTCCGTGTTCAATTTAAAAAATTTACGCGGTATTTCTTACAAATTTGGTAACTAAACTGAAGAGCATGATGTTTGCTTAGTGTTAGCTGTTTCTCCTTAGTAGACTTTATACTTTTAATTCATTAATAATCCTTTTATTTTTATTTTTGTACATCCTTCTATCAAACCGCACTTTTCACAATCGATCGAGTTGACACAATCGCACTTTTCTCCTTGTTCTAATTAAACTAAATTTTTAAAAAACTATTTACATAAACTTAAACTCCTTGTCATGTCTGGAAAATGACGCCAAACTAACGCTCGATCTCCAAGTTTACGCTCGTACTAAAATTGGGATGTGCTGAGAGTCGCCCTTGTAAGCCCCAGCTTATCGCTCTAGAAATTGCCCCAGCTGATTGCCTCTTGAGTATACGCCTTTACCGATCTCGCAGATATGTGATAGTCACAGCAAAGAAAGGTTTATATTTGATAATTCTTAGTATTATTATACTCTCGTTTTGACGTTTCTTGTCACACTAACACATTTCACCGACACGGGTGAGCCTATTTAATAATTGCGTTATGCTATCATTATTCCGTATTTTATTTTATTTTTTTATGTATCTATTTTTATCGCCACGTCATCGTGGCGATAAAAATGCAAAAATCGAATTAAAAGAAAACCAAAATAAAACAGAATTGGAATGCGGCAAATCCATTGATGCATTGAGGGTTCCGTCCCAACGCGTATAAACTGAACCCTGTAGGTGAGATGAAATGAATGAGGCGAAAATTACATGACATTATAGTTGGCATAGGCATAGCATTTGCTTGTCTGCACCTAGCTGCAAGAGTCCAAAATAATATATATTTGTTAATCAAATTATTAAGGTTGGCCAAAGAGGGTCCATTCTTTCCTTACTCGGTTGAGTCAGGTACCTTTTAAAAGTGCTCATTTCACTGATTTCAAAATATTATTTTCTCGTTTCTCATTCGATTATCTTTTTTTGGTAAAATAGAAAGTCATGACTTTTGATATAGCCTTAGAGAAATAAGTTAAATTGAGTAAATTTAAACTCACACTTTTCAAAAAAAATATATTTTGGGCTTGAATGAACGTCGCAAACGGTCGGAATTTTCGCACGTGCTCACATAATTGCTATGTCCATCTCGCTCTCGGTCGTCCGCTTCCTTGATGACTTCCTGTCGCGCCTGCACGCCGGTAATGACGTCATTTCATTCATAAATCGAACGGCGAGCGCGTACACCCACACACGCGCACAGCCCGCCTGCATATTAATTCACCCACACACCGACGCGCGCCGGCGACGCCACTGTCAAAAGCGCGTGGTCCATCGGTGCCAAACGCGTCATTATCAAGAAGAAACAGAGATACGCCCTTGCATACATAAACTATACCAAACGCTTTTAGATGAGCCTGTGTAATTTCGGCAGTCGCCTGTTTACAAACAAAATAGTTAACGTACCTACCTCACCTACAGGGCCTTGATAATCCGAACCAAAGCTAATCCGAACGCCTCTATACTATGAATGCCCTGACGTTCTGAGAAATTAAAAAACTGTCTTCCGGCAAACTATAATTTAGTTTTTTTTACTGTAAAATCAGTGTAATAGTCACGATTCTATGTAATTTAACGTTGTTATGATCTTTTCTATAATTTTGAAAAATCAGATTTTTTCTTTTTATGCCATATTAAAGATCCCCTATACTCTTTTTATCCTATATTAAAGATCCAACTTTTCGTGAATCCGAACAGGGTACATATATCCGGTATTCAGATTACCAAGGTTCTACTGCATAAAAAATATCTAAATTGTTCAATTTGCGGAATGAAACCAAAATCATTTCATCGTTAAACATAGAGAAACATTCAAAGAAAAGTGTTTGTTATATATTCCTCTTATTATGTGATATCTAAAACCCCTATAGTTGTTTTCAAAAAGTTAAATAAAATGATATGTATTGACGTAGAATTAAAGATTTTATACAACCTTTGTTATTCAAATTTTATCGCCTAATTAAAAAAATCAATTAATTTTTTTATTTATTTATTTTAGTTCAAACAACTTACCGCCTACTCACTAGCAATTCAATATGATGTTCGTGTAAAAAATCGGTAAATACATGTTAATTTTTATTGAAATTAAGACTTACCTAATGCATGACATATTACCGTTGCAAGAGATCACACGCACTCTTGGTGGAGCAATTCTCGGGTATCAATGTAGACCAGATAGCTTTAATATTAAAGGTTATAAATATAAAATATATATTTTAGATACTACTACTGCTCTTAGTAAATTAAGTATCTTGTTTTCAAACGTGTTGGATTACTAGAAATAAACATGAAAAATGCAATGAAAATAACAAAATATCCAATAAGTAAAAAGTTAACAAGACTTTTAAGAGAAGTTAACAAGAAATATTGTCTCGGAATTTATAAATTGTGTATAGATTGTAAATAGTTAGTTAATATACTATTTATAATTTATAAATAGATTTTAAATAGTATCCTCATTGTTGATTACAATATGTCGGACTACAATATGTCGATTGTCGGACTTCAATATGTCGGACTAGATTGTGAATACATAGTTAGTTAGGATAATATTTATAATTTATAAATAGATTATAAATAGTATCCTCATTGTTGATTTCAATATGTCGGACTACAATATGTCGAAATCTGGTGCCGCCGGCAGCTGTTCACCACTACATACCACAGTATACCAGATAGTAGCTTTTCTTAGAACCTTAAGGGAATCTTAAGAGCTACCACAAATCGTAATATTCTTGAAGCACCGTCCCGGCCACATATACAGTGCCCCGGCGACGCAGATTCTATTATGCTACCGATTTGTTCTGAGAATACCATATGGCGTCGACTCGTAAATCTCCACAAAAAAGTAATAGTAAGAGCGGACAAAACTGCGCCCACAGCGCGTCACAGCCCACAGCGCCGTAACTATGGGCCAAGGATGCGACATGTCTTACCCCTGATCCCACTTCTGTCGCACCCTCTTCCCGCATTGCCTTGTAGCCCTTGAGTGATCTTACTGGGTGTTATTATACTGTGCTACATACTGTCTTACTTGCTGTAATCTTATGCATATAATTGCAAGCTTGCAAAATCAGCGCACCCTATCTGACCTGTACTTTCTTAACAGGGCACTGAACGGTAGACTTGATTGCTCTGAAGTGCTGCAATTGTTGCCATTTAATGTGTCCTCAAAGCACTTGATCCGTCATCTAGTAATATATGCACTCCTCCATACCTAGGATTTTGAATCACTCCGAACATCAAATGAAATCCCACGACATTTTACATGTTAATTCATTACTATTCACCCGGCATTCACCAATGCGACTACACTTTTTGTAGCGATATGCCCATTTAAACCCATTTTAACCATATATCCATTTAAAGCCATTTTAGTAATGTTAATAATAATAAAATACTGGTTACAATTATTGGCATTTTTAAAATAACTTTTTTCGCATTTCGCTATGCTGCTTTTTATCTGGCTTTTGCATTATGCATTATACAAACTCACGTTTGGTCTTCTTTGCATTAACTTGCAAGCACTACCGCATCTATTATATATTCATAATAATCATAATCAAAATTTATTTTTCAAGAAAGACTAGATATCTACAACAAAGATACCTAATCTGGTGAAATCGTCAAGTAAAAATACATATTAGATAAATTACATATTAGTTAAATTTCATAATGAAAAACCATAGGTGAAATTTAAATAGTGGCAATAGAGTCAAATTAAAAGACATAACAAAATAAAATAAAAAATAATCGCATAAAAAAAATAATAAAAACACAAAACAAAAAAAAATAAAAAAGAAATGTTAAATGATCCACTAATTAAATTCCAACATAATTTGGAAATAATACCGTTTCAAAAGTCAACTTAACAACTAAAACGCCTGAGGCGTATATTTAAAAAAATCTATCAATATTGTAAAATAGCATTTCATGCCCTAAACTTTTTAAATCTAATATACAAATACTATTTAGACTACAAACGATTCAGCACAGCTGTAGAATTCGTCCAACGTATAGAAAGCATGTGTGGATGCCAATTTTCTTTTTATAAAACTCTCGAAAGTTTTTAACTCCAGAAGTCTAGTTTGGAGTGGGAGGCAGTTAAAAAGCTTAAATCTAACGTAATTGAAGGACTTTTGAGTCTGTGTTAGATGTTCTCTGGGAAGGGCAATATTTAACTGGTGGCGAGTGTCATATTATATTTATTTCCTGATTATGATGGCACACTTAGAGAAGTCAACTACAACGGGCGAAACTACACTACACAGTCTTGATGCACCGAGAAGCCGAAGTGGTTGAAAGAGTCCGTCTTGCTTTTTTCATTTGTCGTTGACATGCGTGCGAGCGCGCCCGCCAGCGCAGCATCCGGACTACAAATGCCCCGCAATAGTCGTTGCGACATGGAATTCCAACGTGTCTATTTGTACGCTGATCTCATGAATCGCCTATATGTACTTACTGTTAAAGAATTGAGAAACTAAATATCGTAAAAATTCCAAGGACCATGACTTTTTAAAGGGGAATTAAAATGAAGGCACTTTGAAATGATAATAATGATAATCATAATTTGTTAAATTCAGTTAAAGCATTCGTTTAATGCATAAAGATCGTTACAATATAGTGCAAGGAAAATAATAGCAGTATGTATTAATACGTCCCAAGATTACACTTTAGATTAGGTTGCATACTTTTCCATACATTTTTGAAGGATATACAGATTTCTTTTTCGCTTCAAGTTCCTACTATTAATCACATAGTTATTTGATATTGGTGCACGGCACCTAAAACCTCTTTTCCCATAGGTGATTCTGTGCATCTGTACGGCCCAGTTGTATAGTAGTTAGGCTTCCTTATCTCACATTGTAAGGATCCGGGTTCGATTCCCGGCTGGGTCACCATTTTCTGTTGTGATAAACTTAAAATTTACACACATACAACATGTTACAGTAGGGCGGTGTCGACTACAACGGGCGAACCCTTCACCCCAGGCTGGCATAACGATATATATATATCGTTCTTTCAGCCGTGAGATGAGCGTAGAAGACTTGGGGACAAGACATTCTACTGTCTAGTTCACCAGCAACCCGTTAGAGACCGACGCCTTACTGCGAGGCACCGGGAAAGGTAACCAGCGGGCAGCCTCACCCCATAACTACCAGTTTTGGCAGGATATCTCCGTCTGGAATTAACTTTCAGGATACCTCCGTCCTCCCGACTGGTTACAGGTCCGAAGTCGTTTACGCGACCTTTCACATATTTAAATATTGTTATTTTTATTATTGGTTTTTTTTATAATAATACGAGTAAAAAACATTAATAATCAATGACATTATAGATTGCCAAATAAATTTATATTTCTTGCGCCGGACAATTCTATCAGCGCCACCTACATGCCGCCGGCGTAGAACCGTTGCCTAAACGTACTATGACATCGAGCAATATAATAAATACCCTATATAGTCAATGATTGTTTTGAACGACCCTCCAAAAATAAATGTCAAGCGCGCTATATTTCAATCGTAAGCTTAATAAAAAATAGCTTTTGCAGCCCAAAATACCTGGTAACGCGGTCATATCTGATGAACTTTTGTTTCATGATTTTTTTGAATAATATAAGCACAAATTTTTTTTAAAAGTTTTTAAGCGAATCCCTAGATAAGAAACCAATTTATAATTTAGACTAAAAAAAGTTACACATTGCTTGAACCTTCAGGCAAACTTTCAGGCGCGATTACTATTAAAATATAATCTTTGAGCGTGTTTTATTTTAATTTAATTATATTGATTGGTTAATTCTCTACGTCGCGCTTATACGCATTTTTTTATTTAGGTCCTAAATTAATTACAAATATTTTTATACAAAGATTACGCTAAATATTCTTTACCATTAACACTCTTATACCTCCACAGCGGAGAGACAGTTTTACTGTGATAGCGCTGCGATCGTCCGCCCGCTCGCGGGCGCATACGCACGTCGAATCTGTGCCTGACGCTTCATCAACGCCGGATTTTTAATGGTCAAACCCTACAAAAGTGACCCCGCCTATTTCTTCGTGGTTCCGCCCATTTCAGATAGTATTTCTGTCAGGTAGTATGTCTTATGTACGACTATGCCTTAAATAAAATTTAATTAGCATCACATTTTCGGCACATTTGCGTATACCTTTTTTCGCTTCATTGCCGCTTTCTCCGCTGGAAAGTGGAACCGATGGGCGTCGTTTCGAGAGCCCGTATATAGGAATGTCGTTATTCGTGGCGAAAGGGCGCCGTCCAAGATAGCCGCATATCTCACTCAAAAACAAACAAGATTACATTTTTGAGTGATAAATAAAATAGTGTCGAGCCGTCGGAATGCGAGTAGTTTACGGGTTGTTTGTGGATTTAGCGATTAGACGTGCAACTAGCTTTCTTCACAATCGGACCTACTTTCCATAATAATTATTTACCAGCAGAGATTAGTAAATTATTCTACAAAGCCGGTTAATTCATGACGGGCTAATTAGGCATTAAAGTTATTTTTTTAATATTAACTCGAGAAAGTTCTCAGCGAGTTCCAGTTTCTTGATTTAGACCAGGAACCTTAAAAACTGAAAAAATGTCTATATATACAGCGAAGAAAAAATATGTACGTGGGCTCCTTGAATAACGATCTCCCCAACTGCAATAATGGCGAAACAAGGATACGGTTTCATAAAGATGTTACGCCATGCTTGGTAATATATGAAGCATAATGGTAAAGGGCATTGAAGCATATGAAGCATTGGCAAAATTCTTTTTAAAATTCCTCGGTATCCCACTTCTCGTTCAAAAGATACATTTTATATACCCTCTTTTCACACGAACTATGCCAAAAATACCTTTTTCAGACGGTCATGTTTACATTATAATAAAGCTTCGAATGACCTGGACATATTTTCCGACGCGTTGGTTTGTTTTAGGAAAAAAATGGGCGATTTGTTATTGCATTAGCTTATAGTTTTTGTTTTTAAGAACAACTTTTTGTTTTTTGGTTGCATTAGTTGGTTTGGTTGCTTGGTTTAATAAGTTATTAGTGTAATTTTGATTGTCATTTTCCCTATGCTACTATTTATAATGTTTTTTAGTAATTAATGGTAATATAGGTCTATTTGTATTATGTATTATTTTCACACAAATATATATGATTGTTTTTACCTAAATTAAAAAATATATAAAAAATGGTGTAAGGTTATTGCCGACATGTCACACTTTGTTGCCGAATTCGCGTTTCTGGCAGTGGTAAGGCACCGCATATTTAGAGCAGTCTGACTGCCAAAAAAACAAAAGCCGCCACGTGTCTTGCTAGAATGTAGCAATGCCCTTATCGTTTTATGAGGCTTCATTAGGTATATAATGGCTGCGCTTATTTTCTCGGTCCCTCGGTCATATGCTCAGATCACACGTATTACATATATTGAACACCAATGTACTGAAACCAAAACGGGATAGAAATCCTAATCCTTTAAAGGATATCTATCCCGTTTTGGTTTCAGTGCATTGGTGTTCAATAAATGCGGTACGTGTGAACTGAGCATGTGGGCGAGGGACCGAGAAATTTGGCGCTGCCTCTACCGCCTCGACTATCCTTTGCATCTCCACGTATAAGAAGCACGTATGATAAAACAGCTTTTTCTGGACTACTAATAACGACTATGAGTTCCGCCCAGCAGTTACAGCAGTAACACTGCAGTTTCCACAGTATAATACTTTGGACTCCAGTACAATGGTGTTACTGTTATAACTATGCTTATAATGGCGTTACACCTACTCGAAAAAAATACAATACCTGGCTTTCTTACTTAAAAATGGCTTAACATACAGATTTACGAATGTAACCCCCTTAGTCTAGCAATTTCCGTTTTAGTATTACGACTGGTAAAATTATTTTTTTCCCTTTAGGTATGGTAAACCGAAGCTAACCACATATACCTCTATACAGTATTTTAAAATCAGATGTTTATGAGCCAAATAGCACCTTTAATTGTGATCCGAAGACAGAAATAAAAATAAATAAATCTAAAAATTACATCGTCAAATTGGCGTAAACCCTCTTTTATTTAGTAATTGTAATAATACAAACATTAAATATAAAATTTACAAATATAACTTACACTGATATGGAAAATCCACAAAAAAATATGATAGAAAATCACATCATACAATGAAAATGATACATTGATCGGTTCGGCACAATTGAATGGTCACGGGAAAAGTAATGTATTTTTTTTTGTGAAAATGAAAATTAAATGTTAATGTCTTTTGGCTCGTTCCCAAACGAATCGAAACATTAATCGGTTTTGGAAAGAACGATCAAAGTCTGCCCTTAAATGAAAGGAGAAGAAAACGTGTCGAAGACTGATTAAGGTCCACCGTCATCGCGTGGACCTTGATCAGTCTTGTCCATCTGATGTTTTCTTCTCCCTTCATTCAAGGGCAGACTATGATCTATCTCTCCAAAAGCGATTCATCGCGTCGCTGCGTGGACCTTGATCAGTCTTTCCAGTCAATGGCGGGTAACTCGATGATCCTCAGATTGACGCTGAGGAGGAACTGTGATCAAGGCCAATGACTTTTCCATATTTTCCCTTTTTAGATGTAATTTAAGTAAATAAAATTTATTATTGTCAGAAATATTTGGTTTACAGACAAAATATATTTTTTTGTCACTCGAACCCCTTGCTAAAATGTAATTTTTTAGGTTAGTGAAGTTTCAAAATGGGATTACCGAAATTTTCAAAAAGTTCATATTGATCGTTATTCTCCATGACCCTTCAATTATAATCTGATGTAACGCAGCGCTGAGCAGTCGGCAACGTGGTTACCAACGCGACCGTTTTTAGTAACTAGTATTAAGGATTTGGCTAGAGATGGCGATATTCAGTGTATTTTGATGTAAGCGCCAATAACCTTACATTTATCTCATTCGACCATTTTTAATGAAATAATGTTAATCATGTTTTCTTTTCATTGCAGATCGAGTTCATTCTGTACCAGATCCTAATTATCGGTAAGTAATTTTAATGAAAAAATATATATTTTTTTTAATAATAATAGATCGACAACGAAAGAGAAGGAGAGAGTAGTAGATTTAAAAGATGTTTACCCTGATAAAACGAGCCTTGTGGCCACACAGAATTCGTGATTAATCAATCGTCATGTGGTTTATGCTGCTATGAAATAATAATAAATAATAATAATAATAATAAATAATAAATGAAACTAATAAATAATAATAATAATAATGAACTACGCGTCAGTGCAGATGAGACCATTCTCCGAATAGTATTTCCGTTTATAACCATCATCGGATTATAAAGTGATTCCCAATAATTTGCATGCATTTCAAATTCGTATTCCAAGATGCAAAAAAGATGTAACGCCACCGTTAAATAGGTTTGAGAAAAAATCATAATAACTTCACAAACACCCACGTGCCACTGTATGGGAAATGAATAAAATGGACTCTCGAGTTTAACGTCATATTGAAGTTTTGTGTTTCAAAACGCTAAAAACAATTATTTTAGAAATGCCAAAATTATAGCATAACTGACATAATGGAACTGGTAACTGGGAAACATTATTTTAAACTGGCCGCACGTACTTATGTAGAAGTTTCTTAGAATGTCATTGTACAAAATGCTACCTCTTTATATTACATTTAGCATTTTAAGCCAAACTAAACTGTCTTTTTCTAACGTTATTTCTTCCAGCTAACCTTTGTTGATGAACGTATTTGTACACTCGTTTGTATCTTTCGTTATATTAACGCGCATAACATTAAAAGTTTCTAACTTTTCATGCGCTCAACGAAATTATACCAAAATCAGCTGTTAAATATTTCCAGGTGGCCGTAACATCGTCTCTTTCGTAAATCAATGTTATCTAATAAAATTTTATTATTACCTTATTATTATAAAAGACGCATACTCAATCGAACCGATATGCGAAGAATGTGGAGAGTAGCTGTCTGATAGATAAGAAATTCCGCAAACAAATAATTCAATTAAAATCAAAGCGGCGAATTGAGAAAGTATTTCTGCCGTCTGTGACGAGTGACGTTGCTGAAATTTCACAAGTCTAGCGGTCAGCGGTTGTGCACATTTTCCTTCCTCGCGCGAGAAATATTTACGACGTTTGATCTACGATTTGAGTGTCCTCAAACTGGAAATTATGCCTACGTTGGTAAAACTATAGGTAAGACCATACATCGGCTGAAACTATAAATGACTGGTGACCGTAATGCGCCCCTTAGCTTTGAACCGTAATGTGATTCCTAGTATCAACTAAATGTACAGCCTAATCTAACAGTGACAGACGATCCTCAGCGCTGCGTGGCATATTTATAGTGATAAATCGCGAGAATTTATTATAGAATTTATTATATATTATAGAATTTATTATATATTTATAGTGATAAATCCTTTACGTCAAAAATGTATTATATTATATTGTGAAATCATTTTAAAACCACGAAAAACAACACCTTAACCCCAAAAAAGGTGTAATATATCACAAATAACCTGTAAATACAACAATATGCCCAAGTAATATTAATCAGTTGACGTATTTGTACCTCGCCAAAGCGATATATTATGTATTATATTGTGCAATCATTTAACAACGACATAAACAATAGCACAAGAAGCGACGACAAAAAAGTATAAGAGTTTTGTAAAAGCTCATACTTTCAGATCAGACAGTATTTTGGCCATTGAATACCGGGGTAGCCAGTAGGCCAGACTCCGGGACAACTAACGCTGGCGTTCTAGGAAAGGTGTCATTTAAATTAGTCCCCCAAAGTGTTCTGGAAAAGCTGAAAATTTATCAATAGACAGTGGATGAAATACAGAACTCGAAACAAATGGTCAGACTGCTTAACAATAAAATGCGTGGCGTCAGCATTACTCCAAACATGTCACAAAAATGAAGTCCCTGCAAATACGCCGGTACATACGTTTCTGTCGGTAAGTAGTACGCAATATAATGGACTTCATTTTTGTGACATGTATGGAGTACTGCTGACGCCACGCATTCTATTGTTAAGCAATTTGACCATTTTTTTGGAGTTCTTTATTGCATCCACTGTCTACTGATACAATTTCAGCTTTTCCAAAACTTTTTAAGGGTACTAATTAACTCTTCAGGCCTCGGTCCCTCAGCCAATTGGCAAGTTGATGTCCCAAAAAAAAAAAAAAATTAGTAAAAAAATTGAATTATGACACTGTCTCATCAAAATATTAATTACTGCCAGACCACTGTACACATAATTAAAATAAAACACAATAACATAATGAAACATAATAAAATAAAACAAATTAAATTAAAACGGGGCCATCACGCTGAATCGTGTTGTGGCCGATATAGGCCAACTGGGGCTCTAGGGGTTAAAATTACACCTTTTCTAGTACGCCAGCGCCAGGTGTCCTGGATTCTGCCCTGCTGACTCTACCCCAGCATTATATGGTCAAAAGCTTTTACAAAACTCTTACTCTTTTTCGTCGCTGGCTCCCCAACTACAACGTCAAAACTAAATAAAACGTATTATATCACCAATAACCTGTAAACACAATAATATCTTCAGATCATTAATCAATTTTGATTTGTACTTCCTTTGGATTTCTACAATTTGGATTGGATTTGTACAATTTGAATTCGTCCACGCTGGTAATCTGCCTTATCTACGCGATAATAATGCTGCAACATTTTATTGACCTACTGAGTGGATACAAGACCCTTGGATGTAGTCGTATTTGAGTAGTCTGACTTCGCATTCGTGGTGTAGCTAAGCACAGTAGTGGGTGGTAATTCGACTACGTAATACAGACATGGCAATTTAAGAAGAAGAAGAATATTACCGTCAATTTTCAAAATGGCGGACGTTGCTGTTCCGTTGGCTTACCCCTGGCTAGACGTGTTAACTGTCTGCGGCCTCCTGACGTAACCGAAGTGCAATGCACTCGACTACGGCGGTCGGCTCGGCTACGGCCGCGCGACCCGACTGGCCGCGCGACCACCGCGGCACCGGTGCTGCTCCCTCTTGTAATCACCCGTACACACTACCCAATCCTGACTTCATTTTCCCTTCATTAGAACCGCTGCCGCTGATCCTATTTAAAATAAACTTGATTGAGTAATAGGTGAGATTCACTCAAACGCTGTGGGTTATGTACATTTACATGTACTTTCAGAAATTGAGAATGTTATGAAAAAAAAGTACTTTTTATAATAATTTTATTTTCATTCTATTCAATGCTTCTATTTTATAATATTTAAATATTATTTATTTTGAGTGACTTTTAAAGAGAGAAGGTACGGTTTATTCAACGTAAAATAACGGGAAAATCTTACTTATTATGACGTTTAGATTAAGAAATTCAAAGAAAATTTTAAAAATCTGACCAGCGCATACTAAAGAGGAATATATGAATTCAATTTTGCGCTGAATCTAATCTTTTTTTCGATATCTAATTAGTTGTCCATATCTAAGTGCAGAAAATCAACTCCAAGCGTATTCAAAGAAAACGAACTAAGTTTGAGGCCCATTTACTTAGTCCTACATTACGAACTAAAAGGTCAAAAAAATCCTAAATATTACTATATTGCCAATTATCGCACACAATGTTTTTTTTCTATTGTATGTTTACTTTAAAAAATAGAAATTGTTGACATCTCATCATAAGAGCGCTAGGCGTAGATTTTTGAAGACTAGGGCCTTAAATTCTCAAAGACTACGATAGTCACTGACTTCATTTAACTTTTTCTGATGTAATCCTTATCCACTGTGATATCCAAATAATTTGAAAAACCAAAATAATGGGGCTATGTATTTTTTCAGGGGGGGGGGGGGGAGGGTTGCACATTTTCGTCTTTCCTTTATGCTGCTAATCCGGTCCAAGAGTATTCCATCTAGCCTACTCTGAAGACAGATAGGCAGCAGTTCCGACGGGCAATCCGTCGTCGTCGCCCCAATGAAATGGTGGCAAAACCGTCGAATGATGAATACCCCGGGGTGGTCTATTTGGGTCTATTCGGTCGCCTGCTATTCGGGTCTATTCGAGCGCGTCGCTCTATTGGGGTCTATTCGCGTCGAGACGCGTCGCGGCGCCCGGCCCGCGCCAGTCTAGACGGCTCGGCCCTCGCACCTCACTAAATCAATCCACGAGCGCTGGCAAACGATCGCATAGTCCGGGAGCCCGTTGCGGCCTTTATATCATAAATATCTGTTAATATTACTATCATGTATTACTAACTAATATCAAATCTCGTGTATGTATATGTATGTATATGTGTAGGTATGTTATATATTTATGTATGTGTGTATGTATGTGTATGTATATTGTATATATTCTTATGTATTATGCAATGCAACGTAAGTTCATAATGTCAAAAGAGTCAGCTCGTCGATACCATTAAACAAAAACCAGCATCCCTAGATACAGGTCTCTGACCTAGTTAGGAATGCGGATAAACATTTTCACCAGAATGTGCTCAATCTCTCCCAACTCAACCATATTATGTTAATGCTTGTGTAATATGACATATATAAAGTTATTGTAGATTAATAAATAAATAAAATAAATGTATGTTATCAATATTGCGCATTTTTATTATTTTTTTATTTTTTCTTTGGTTTTGCAAACCATGGTTCAACTCCCTGGAAGTGAACTCTACCTGCGGTTGTATCGTGCAATCGTCGACAGTTTGTATCTTATAGGGCGGATGCGGGACAACACCTCGGGCAGCCCTGTATACCAAGCAGTAGTTTTACTCTCGAGCTACAGGGCATTGTGGGAAGAGGGTGCGAGGAATGTGGGCAGAGGGGTACGTCTCGACGGACGCATTTGGTTAGCGCTACGCGCAGGTAAAAACTGACGACTTTTCTAACGTTTGCATATCCGCGTGGGCCGAGTAGCGGGACATCCGGCGGCCATATCCGAGCCCTTACGACTCGTGACGTATTCGCTTCGATTTCAATTTTGTTCTAAGAGAAGCTACTGTCTGGTCTGTGCCAGGGCGGTTGTGCACTCGCCGGTTTACTAGTCACGCTACTTAACTGCCAAATTGCCGGGAAGTCTAAATACATACGTTTCCTAAGTCGTAGGGGTAGAGGTTAACCTGGCCTCACATACTGAGAAAAATATTCGATTGATTCTTACATTACCGTTTTATTATTACGGTTTTATACAGAATAACGATGTTTCAAACGTGATTTTGTTGAATTACGGGGCATTTTGTTGAAACTCCATTATTCGATTATATGTATCAATATTTTCCGTACGATTAATACTGAAATAACAGCATACTGTAGTTTCAACATGATTATGTGTACGACTATATTTGTACGTATCCTAATACATGCTGTCATGTTAGGTTAGGTTAGCCAGATCCCAAGGTCGCAGATCCCAACTTAATGAAATAATATTGTGTTTTAACATTACGACATGGTAACTGTCGGCACGCCAACATCGTTACGCGTCATTTTAATTAATATGTATGGACCACAGTCCGAGTTATATAAATAACCCTTGTTGAAACACGCGTATTTCCGTATATTACATCGGTATATTTTTCTCGGTGCATATCCTCGGAAACGATCTGCTGGCCACTCTATCTCGAATTATAAATAAATTCGATCGGTCCGCGATAAACTTGAATACTAGGGGATGAAGAAATTCGTCCAAATCTAATAGCCAGAGCGTGAGGACACCCTATTCGGTGGCGCTTCCCAGTGCCTCGCGGTTTGGGTTTGGCCTCTGGCGGGCATGTGGCGGAGCTTGACTGTAGCTTGTTTTTGTCCACCAAAGTCCTCTCAACATAGGTAGGTACACCTATAGCAAAAAAAATACAAATTATAAAGGGCTCCGAGACTGTTTGGTACTGCGAAAGCATCGCATCATACGCCATTTTTACCGCGACGGCGCCGGCGCAAGCCAAATGCAATCTAGCGCAGCGCCCCTTGTGGCGCCTCAGCTGCATTCGTAGCGCAAAAGGCAAAGGATAGAGGCATTTTGGGCATTACCTATAGTACTCGATCGCTTGGGTGGGCGACGGTGTCTACTGATCCGATTCGCACACGATACCTACACCTATTTAGAGTTGTAGATTAGTCCTAAAATTAGGAAAAATAAAGTGAATAAGTTTTCTGATAGTGATATCAGAAACGAATTAAGATGTAAGTTACCAGTTTAAGCAATGGTTTTCACATGTTTTATAGTCAATATTATTTTGTGACGGCTACATATTGAGATAGTTAAAATTTGATTTTGAATCTTTAAATCCTTGCCGAGTTAAATACCGAGTCACTTTTTAGTAAACAGCTTTTCTAGTTGTTAGAAGCTGTTCAAAACTTACTAATTTTTGTTTACATACAAAAGTTACTAAGAATGGACTTCTAACCACGACGTCGATAAATTATACATTAGTAATATCGCTCCTAAAATATTTTACTTTATCGAAACATTTGGTGTACCTACATGAAACTCAGCAACTAAATTGAAATAGAGATTTTATTGTAATATTTTTGAAAAAATGTTTCTGTTTATTAGAATACTCTTTTTACCTCTAGAAAGGTTATATCAGTAGTACACTATTAGGAGTTGTAATTTTCACATGTTTTGATTTTTAATAAAACGTATAAAATTAGAAAAAAACATTTTTTTATTCATTATTGATTTTTTTATTATTGAACCTATATTTATATCTCCAAATTTTACGTAACAATATACACCTTTAACCCCTGGGTGGCCACGCCCGTCGATTGGCGTTTTTCGTACGATTCGTTTTTATATACGTATTTATGCAATTATTGGCTCTATTTCTTCATCCACTGAGGTGAAACCCTGCCATTGTATAAGCCACCGGTAAACTCGTATATTAGTATGCTTGCACACTTCTTCTACAAACAAATTTTTGAGGGCTTCAAAAATTTTGCGTTGAATGACTGGCTTCCGAAAGGTTAATGCATTTGTATGTTATGATAATAAAAGATAAGGTAGGTAGTATCGCTACGCATGAGTGTAATCCTTGAAAAGTCTTTTGTGAACAACTGTTCAGCTCATGTTTTCTCTCAACTACCTATTTTTTTCAGCACAACTCACATTTCACAACATTTCAACATCTAAACGAATTTTAAAAGAATTACTTGTAACCTTTCCGTTGCAGAGTAACGACTGATTTTCTGGTCGTGTGGATTTAATTTCGAGACCCCTATCATACCCCACCCCTGCTCAATGACACAAGCTCACAAACACGCAAGTTAAATCACTTAGCAACGGGCCGTGGTCTATTTTTGGAATATACACGCAATTTCGCGCCGCAACCTTTGTGCCATGAGGTATATTAAAATATTTGCCGACAACAAAAGAGTTTCATCGCGAACTCTGGCGCGACCAGAGTTAGCGGAATAATTAGATCCATTAAAATGGTTTTTCCGGTAAAAGAACTGTTCATTGTTAAAATTAAATTAGAATAGATCAGCAAATAGCTTTAAATTTAGAAAATAACAATATTTTTGCAGCTCCTGTGATTTGGCAAGATTTGGGTTACTGAAAATATATAACTTGAAGTTAAACATGATGCTTCTCATCCCCGCATCCATACATACTATGTTTTTCCGACTTCTTTAGGTTGTTTTCAAAGGTCTTCCGGTACTTCGTCCGCTGTTTTGCTTGCTGCATGTAAGCGACCGCGAACATAAGCGCGATTCTTACTTTCCTGTCTCATTGACAGTGTAAATAAGGTGACCATTTTATTTTCGGATGTCTTGTCATTCCCACGGTTGGAAAACAGTTTGTTATCTCGCCATTTATTTATTTATCCATTATAGCACCACTCCCAATACGCACGCAATAATAGCTGAATACTAAAACGCAATAAATTCATAATAAACAACAAACGTCTTTTATTATGTACGTCGTTTTCTGTAAACATAGGGATTTTGCGTCGCGGTGCGGTGTAGCGCATCCGAGTATAGTGCTCCGCACAGTTTGACAGTTAGTAGACAGTTAAGTGCGTTTGATCCGAACTGTCATAATAATACTATAGGTAACTGGCGGCCGTTATCGAAATTGACACAATAATAAACGGCAAAACGCACACCATCGCTTCGCTGATGCTGCAAGCAATGCCGTGCCGGCCGCATACAAGTCAGCTCAGCTGTGGAATGTTTTTCCGAATCGCTACGAGTGCTGTGATATCAAGTGTGAAACAAACAATCGTACGGATATCGCATGGCAGGAATTAGTGTCAAAAGCGTGCTTAACAACAGTGAAATTTAAGAATGGTGAGTACGTTATTCTTAGTGATAGGGGTTGAAAAGGGTCTTTTTTTTTTATTTCATAGACATTTATTTATTATTTGATAATAATTTTCTGTTCTTAATAATTAAACGTACGATTCATTTTAAAAAATCAGTCCCATTGCATTTTCAATCCGTTCTAAATCTTAAAATCGTTCTCATAAGTATTTTACAAATTATGTGAATTTGTGGACATTTTTATGAGGCCCTTCATTATGATCGCTTTAATGCGTTTGTTTTTACAGCATACGCAACGACTGCTCATAAGATCCCAGCATGCGTAAATTGGACCTAAAGTGTTATCCAGCGGTTTCTAAATACCTGCGCCAGATTTTCTTTCCGCATCCCACCTTGTCGCCATCACGTCTCCCTTCTTAAACAACCACTCCATCCTGAACATGTCAAACCACAGACAACTTCGTGAAATTCACACTCAAAATCGTGAGAAATAAAGTTCCAGAATACTTTCCTTCCAAAATATAATGGCCCTACTAAGGTAGTCATCTGGCCATTGTCCCGAAGCACGAGGTTTTTGTATACAAAGGCAGTTTTATATATTATATGTATATGCAGCAGCAGCGATGTGGAACAATCTAGACAGGCATGTGAGATCCAAATCCATAGGAACATTTCCCGGTTCCTCATATTCCAAAATTCTGCTCGAGGTACAACATTTCAACAATTAATACTTTAACCATATATATCCATATATATATATCTTGTTATGGAACGCTAACTTTTCGCTACTATTTTATATAGCCTACGTTTACAGTTTTAAACTTTTATATTATTTAAAAAAAAACATTTAATATATCCTTAGTCTGCACCTGCAATTGTTGTGACTTTAACGTAGATTTTGTCCAGCATTGCGCATGATTATTGTCGACGAAATTCAATAAGTCAATAAATAAATAAATAACATACACTGGATCATTTTAATTAACAACTAGTCTCTATAATTTAACATTAATAAAAAGTTTTACAGTATGATAACATCTAAGCTTAAAGATTGCGCTATTTTCCATAAGTTGAGAAAGTTCCATATTTTCTATAATTTAAAAAAGTTTTCAACTATAAAATCTGAGCTTATAGATTGATTCTTAAGTGGCGAAACCATTCCAAATTACCACAAGGCTATTGTATTTGAAATTCTTTCCATTACAGCGCCTGCAAACATTATCCTATAAAGTCACATCTCAAAAGTTTCTCGCTTTTTGATATGTAGAAGATAGTGCTGTGATTCATAACGAAGTAAAGCATCGTAATAATATTCACAAAATTATCGTATAAATTCCATACCTAATGGTACTTACTACTCTTTCTCCTTGCACGCGGTCGTATCGTCTTCCAGTTTGTATGGGCGCGTGCGAGCGGGACGCGACCATACCGTCTGTCGTAGGCGCGAGCGAGACCGCGTGGCCGTGCGACTGATTCGGCGGGCCGTGTCCCACGCTCGCCGTAGAGCTTGCCGCGCTATCGATAAGGCGTTTCGCCATCGATATTGCTTTTCAAAGGCGCCTGTGGGAATCCCCGCGCTTGAATCGAATCTCCGGATCGCGGCAATAGAGAAGTCGTCGATCGCGCTCTTTCAGGAGTACGATAAACGGTTCCGCAATAATAATAATATTAAAACAACAAATGTTGCGAAATGCGTTACTCGCACGATTTGCGCGATTGCGTGTAATCGTTATGGGAGAATTTATGTCTATGTGGAAACGTGAGAGTTGTAAGGATCGCAAAAAAATGTGACAGTATCAAGGTATAGACACTGTGGAAATTGGACTCGCTGTCAAACAATACAAAGATAAATTGAAGCACACCAATGTATGTTAAAGATGTCGAAAGCAAAAATTATCCGTGAGACGAGGTGAACGTGAAGATCAATCTTCACAAAACAAAGTTATTGACTTCAATAATGCCTGTCACATTGAAAGGAACTTACTTATTTCGGATAGCCTTCAAATTAGCTGAGTCATGTTTTGATGCCGATTTCCATCCTGTTTTAATGTAAATATGTACTGAAGGCAGCCACATTTATTTTAATATAGATACTTTAATATACCTGATGATATTATATGGAGAACCAAATTGTCAGCTGGGCCAGAAATGCAAAGTAGGCAAAATCTAGGAGTATGTAGTCAGAAAAAGCACAAGTCGCGGGGACCAGGTCCCATGCGAGATAACATGATAATATCTAGAGAGAAACGTAAAATAGCTGGATCCTGAGAACTAGTCAGTCAGTCAAGTCAGCGACAGTACAATTTTTAATTTACCATTCACTAATGGGTCGTTCTCCAGAAATGTGGAAATCCGGCGTCCTTTCACTGATTTCAAAGAATGTAATTTTTTATTCTTATTTTTTTTATATATTTTTTTTTTTGTAGATATTGAAGAGCACTGTATAACAGTGTAAAAGTTTTTTAAATATCTGTCATAGAAAAAAAGATAAACGCCTTTGAAATACAAATTGGCGACGGTAATTTGAAATCGTGGCGAGGGTAATTAGGATAACGGTAATTATGATTTGATGGTTTTTATTTTTTTTAGGGCTACTTTTACTATAAAACTAAAAAGTAATGCTAGAAAAATGTTAACGTCAACAAACTTAATAATAAGTAATATTCACCACAACTCCACCAAGTAACACGCACTTTAATTTCGCTGCGAAGGTAATTATGAAATAACCGCAAATTGCAACTTTTCTCCAAAATTAGACGTACCGTGCAATTTATCGACAAAAGTAGGCGCAGCCGATAGGTCCGCTCTAGATCAGTGCAAAGGGCACACTGGGGTAAACTTTATAGCAAACGCCTTCTAGTGATTGGCGTAATAATTAGTGATGTGCGACGTTTTGAAAACTGGCAACGGTAATTTGAGAAATTGTGGTGACATCGGTTCGGAACGTTATAAACGGTATAAAATATGAAATATGATTTATTAAAACCATATAAAATAAAGCTTTTGGAATCGTAGTTTATGGATACATAAGTTAAACAGCTCTATTATTTACAAGTGTGGAATGCCATTCACTCGAAAGTCGAAAAATGGAGAAAGGGACAGGGACGGTAATTAGAGTTTCATGGTTTCACATTTTTTTTCAGGACCTTCAATTATGATTAAGCCACATGTTAAATATTCCAAAGTTAGAGGTACTTTAGTTCTACATGTAAAAAAATATTAGAATACTATGGGACATCGGGAACATAGTTATTCATGCCGGAACCGTGTTTTTCCCAATATTTGGAGAACCACCCTAATAGCTCTTTAATAAAGGTAAAATTACGGCACTGTTGTAATTTCAGATAATTTACATGCATTATCCGGAGTACTTATAGATCAAATAGGTACTTAATACGTTGCCTGATTACCTGAAATATATAAAAAACAAAAAAAAAATATTCTGCAGGATACGCGAATTTGAAATTCAGATTCGTTGCTGTTATAAAAAATATTATTTTCATCCATTCATTCAAATATTAAATTTCAGGATATTTCTTGTGTCTCTTCCTATCTTCAATTGACGGACAGTTCTATTACGATAGTTATCTATATTGTCTATGCTCTTTATATTTCTATTTTTATTTACAATTTGAATTTTTGTGTCCTAGATTTAAATTTTAATTTGGACGGATTTGATGCTTGATTTTTACTGATTATGTATATATCTTGATTATGCCTGTGATTTTCTCTACTTTTGATTTTATTTTAAGATTGATAACGAATTACCGGTTTCCTGAATTTGTTCACATAGTTCTTTTTTTGTGTCTATTTATATTTACAATGTTTTTGTTTTAGATTATGCAAGATTAACACTTAATTAAATTGCTTTTAATGTGTTTTCTCTCGAGGACGGTTCGTATTAATATTAGAATGATTGATGATTGATTTGTTATCTGTTTTTCTATTTTATTGTATTATAAATTTGTAATTCAGTTAAATTTAAAACCACGTATTTTACACCAATTACTTGTGTCCGTATTCACTTTGTCTATAACGCATTTTAGGTAAATCATTTAGATCTATTTATTTGTAACGTCAGTATCTTGATTATCAATTGAGATTATTCTATTCTATTATATCATAGTCATAGACTTGGAAAGTCTAGCCGTATCTGGGAGTAAATATCGCTAAAAAAGAATAAGACTTAAAACGCCAAACAATGAATTGGGCTTATGTCTGCGCTTGTTCCACAATTTAGTTACAGTGAGTGAAATATGAATGTCGGGTCATCAGATATATCAAAAATCGTGTATTTTTTCGCTTACAGTGTATTTTATGTCTTGTACATATCTTTCTTACATTTGACATAGGTGCTATTTTTATTATTTCTGAATGGCATATTTTGCGATCAAAGAACACTCATGGCGATTAACAACGCGATAACCCCTTAAATTTAAGCTTTAATCACCTAGCATGCGATTTTTAAAATACTGATACATTGAAAATATTGTTCCTATAAAAATAAGTCTTAGTTGATGATACTATAGTTTTATTTTTCTATGTATAAATGATCAATAATTACATATTTTGATTTATATTTTGATTTATCGTTAATAAACGAGTATTATGTTCAAAACATTCTTACATTTCATATTTACAAATGTTTTATTAAGTGGCATATTTTGCGATCACAGAACACAATTTGCGACTAAAAACGTAATAAGTCCTCTCATTTAAGCTATAGACACTTAGCATGCGATTATCAAACTGCGATTAAAAAAAATATTGTTGCTATTTCGGTATATGTCTGGGTTGATAATATAATAGGCCTATTTTTATATGTTTAAAATATAGATATACTTATATATATATATATATATATATATATATATATATATATATATATATATATATATATATATATATATATATATATATATATATATATATATATATATATATATATATATATATATATATATATATATATATATATATATATATATATATATATATATATATATATATATATATATATACTAAAATAAACCTTATAAAGGATGTCCAGTAGGAAAGTTCAAATTTTAAATTTGAATTACGCGGTAACGGTTGATACGCGGAAGCGGGGAGGGGTCGATCTCGATCGACGTGCCAGACGCGCGGATTTCGCAGTCCGGATGGAAGGTTGGACCGAAGCGCAGCGCGCTTTTCCAATCGAAACTTACTTCAAGAGTGGCGATTCGTATTCTGCAGTCCTTCGAATGTTTTGTTCTTACTACAATATTCGCCGGACAAGAGCAGGTCCGAGTGTTAATCTGTTGAAAAAGTGGGTAAAGGAGTTCCGTGAAATTGATTCTCTCCTCAACCAACCAATTCCAGGACTGGCGCCTACTGTTTTAACTGAAGAAAACGTGCGTCGAGTGCGAGATTTAGTTCTTGCAGATCCGCGACGTTCTGTACGAAAGCACTCTGCAGGTTTGGTTATCTTTAAGTCGACGCTTTACGTAATAATGAAATGCATGTTCATCCTTATAAAATCCAATCAGGGCAAGCTTTGAAAGAAAATGATTACGCTTTAAGAAAAACTTGTGCTGAAAGGATGTTGGAAGTTTTTCATACTCAGTGCAGGCTTAATAACGTAATCTTCAGCAATGAGACACATTTTCACTTGGAAGGGTAGTGAAAAAGTAAAACTGCAGATATTGGGCTCCGTCGAACCCGAAAGAGACATCAAAGACAGTTACATAGCCCAAAGGTGACTATATGTTGTGCAATTTTCGCCAGTAGCGTAATTGGTTCGTTTTTCTTTGAGAACGAAAATGGTCAAGCAATCAATGTAAATCCCGAACGATACAGGCACATGATCAACACGTTTTTTGCTCCTATTGTAGAAAGAGAGATCCCCGATATACCAGAAACACGTAGTTTCAACAGGATTGGGCCACTGCCCATACTGTCAGGGGTTTGATGCAGACTGTTCGAGCACTTTTTCCTCAAAAAGTATTTTTTTTCATTTAGGAAAACACAGTCATATACATTTGTGTGAAAATAATACATACCTAATACAAATAGACCTATATTACCAATAATTGCTACAAAACATTATAAATAGTAGCAAAGGGAAAATGACAATCAAAATTACACTTATAACTTATTAAACCAAGCAACCAAACCAACTAACTTATTAAAGCAACCAACTAATGCAACCAAAAAACGAAAAGTTTTACTTAAAAACAAATTAAACTATAAACTAATGCAACAACAAATCGTCTATTTTTTTCCTAAAACTAACCAACGTGTCGGAAAATATGTCGAGGTCATTCGAAGCTTTATTATAATGTAAACATGACCGTCTGAAAAAGGTATTTTTCGCATAGTTCGTGTGAAAAGAGGTTATATAAAATGTATCTTTTGAACGAGAAGAGGGAGACCAAGGAATTTTAAAAAGAATTTTGCCCAAAAATTCGGGGGGTAATATCGGGGTTCGGAGACATACGCTGGCAGCCAAGATCATCCGACCTCACTCCGTGTGTTTTTTTTTCTGTTGGGTTATTAAAAATCAAAATTTTATTCCAACAAACCTCGAATTATTAAAGCCCTGAAAAAAATATACCACGAGAAATTAACAACATTGCTCCGCAGCTCTGCAAGAAGGTGTTGATGGTGAGTGTGAGTGAGTGTGAATGGATGAAAAAAAATATTTAGAAGTAATTTTACTAAAAAAATAAAACCCGATTATTTTATAGATCTTTTAAAGTAAATAAATATTTTTTAACTATTCTCTTTATTTATTCATAAAACTTTTAAATTTGAACTTTCCTACTGGACACACTGTACAAGTAAATCATCTTAGATGTGTGGCCATCATTCTTTGGAAGGATAACAACGATTTCCTAATTGTACATATAATCAAATAACCAATCCCTTGCTTCATGGTTAATAGCCGGATCGATATATCAGGATATATATTAAGAAGGCGATTAGCAGACCTCCCATATGCCATAATAGTACAATCGAATTTATATTTAAAACATTCGTCTACGTGAAATACGTGTTACAAACTTGCTTACAATAAACTTATTATTTGTTTCGCATTCACTTGTTGATTCTGACTCGAGTTGGGGTCATAGAATTCGATCTCTATGGCTCTTGAACACATGGAGCTTAAACAGAGTGGACTGTCTCATAAGTTAGATCATATAATATTAAAAAAATAGAAGGTTTTAGAATGTGGTTTTACTACGCGCGTTTCATATCACTCTAAATGATTTGAATCAAGATCTCATTGAAATTTTTAGTAATGTCCATAGTTAGAAGTAATAATGACGAACGATGAATGAGCTTTTATTACCATTTTGTGCTGTATGGCCTTGCATAGTCATCCAAGGTTTATAGAGTATATGGCTACCCTGATTTCAGTGAGGTCTTAGACTACGTCGATAATAATACTCTTTATTTATGTTTCTCCTTAGTCAATCAGTTTCTTTTAATTTTTACAACTTCACTTTTCAGTAATTGAACGTTTACTTTCAGAAATCTTCATCGATATGTCCATATACAAAAACTTGGTTATTTATGGCTGATACGCATGAGTATCATCACAACAAATGACGATTTATAATATTCCTATACAAAATAATTTCATGGAGACATATTATATATATCCGAATAATATGTCTGCTGTATTTGCCATTTATATGCCCTTATCTGAGTATTATTTCGTTGGATATGTTATTCTTCTGTAAAGCTTTGTTCTGGTACCTATATTTAATTTTCCAGTAGCTGTAGCTTCTGGTTATTGCACCTTTCGATATGCCAGCGAATTTTTATATCTAGCACTAATAAACCTATGTAATTACTTTATTTTCGCACTGACCAGTTTGAACTTGGATAACTTCGATTTAAGTTAGAATGTCACGTTCAAATAATTTTTGAATTATTTTTAAATTCAAAGTCACTTTTGTCAAAACCAGGTATTCATTTGTCTTTTTAGCGTTTTTTTTTTCTGAAATCACGGTGAGGTTGATAGACTGAAATAGCAAAAGACTGAAGCCAGTGATATCGAGGGAAATGAAAAAGCCGACGAACTTGCTAGGACGGGAGCAAAGGGAACGTTATACGGCCCTGAGCCTTGCTGTGGCGTACCAAAAAGCCTTGCAAACCTAATGCTCAAACAAATGTGTTTAGAACAATCCGTCAACCACTGGAACAACACGCCAGGGTTGAATCATTCCAAAGCGCTTATTAAGCCTTACGACCGTAAGACGGCCCGTGAGGCCCTATCGCTAAATAGGAACAATCTACTTATACTGGTAAGGGCGCTCACGGGGCATTGTGGCCTGAACAAACACATGTTCAACCTCAAGCTCAAAGACACAAAAATGTACAGGTTCTGCCAAGGGGCAGAGGAAACTCCCCAGCACCTCATGTCCGAGTGTGGCCCGCTGATGCGTAAAAGATACACCCACCTGGGTGGTCACTACCTCCAACCTGAGGAGGTAAAACAATCTGGCGCCAAAAGCCTGCTGCGGTTCTTAAATGACACGAGGCTTAGCGCAGAACTATAGTAGGTGGCGAGCACAATAGATCAGCAATGGTCGCAGTGTTACAAGGCTCATAAAGACTTTAGAAAAGCCCCACTCAACAAATAAAAAATTTTTTTTTAAAAAAGCCAGTGATAGAGAAAGTAGTGATAAGCAAACGAGCCTGGTCAATCGCTTTTCGCCATTGCTTCTGCACAACAATGCACGAGCAAATCCTGCACACCAAACAGTTGCAAAATTGCAGACAACTTACTCGTCAGACCTTGCTACAATAGATTTCCACTTTTTTCTAAATTTGAATAACTTTTTACAGAGGTTAAATAAAAATCAACTCCGAAGTAGTAGTGAAAAACACCTTCCAAGCATTCCATTGATTCCTCTCCACGCGGATTTTACAGCAAAGATTTCACCAACTCCCATGAAAATGCCAAACTCCATAAATATTACAGGTCAATATTGTGATTTATTAGTACATATATATTTTCCATACGAAATTTTCGGTCCTTTTTTTAACAAGGTAACAAGAACCCTCTTTTAATAAGGACCTAATAGTATCTGATTCACGAATTAAAATAGCCAAAATTTCTCGTACGCTGAAATAGCGCGTTAATACATCCCTAGCATGCGGTTCGCTTCCGTCATGTTGAGGCCGGGCGCGGGAAGAGTACGGTGCGCTGAGGGCGTCCCTCTCCTTCGCGCCATTAAAGACATTTGAAATGTTTTGGAATGTGGCTCGGTGACATTTCCAGCCCAGCGATTCGTATTCGTGTGTAGTGCATGCACTCGCCCTCTTTACTTGCATTGTATTGTATTTGGACGCGGCCGCGACACGTCCGACACTGCCGTACTTTTTTTTTTGGACCAAAAATGCGACATTGTGTAATGAAAGTAGGTACACACAAAATTGTACCTTTTAATGTACCTCGTTACTTAATTTATTTCAATATTTTCGTCGAATGCAAAGCCTCGAAGATACACTCCCCAAACTGGTAAACTTTTATTCTTATAAACTACGGCAGCTGCGTGGTCTCCCTAGTCTTACAATATAAAGCTGCCGGGCGACACGTTATGTCCGTGCCTAATTACTGAATCTTTTTTAAATTTTGACATGCGGCAGGCAACTGGGCCATTTTGGGCAAATTATTGCCTATTTCTACCGCATGCGGCAGTTAGTACAATTACCTAATGAACTTTTTATTTACATTTCACACACAGTTATAAAGGAGGTTGTAAGGTTTAAAATCTACCTTATCTAGAATGATGCCCGTACTGAAGTAGACTTTCATGCATTTTTTTTAAATTTCTTTACGCACTATTTTTATTTCCTCAATTGTCATCTAATATTTTTTTTTATTTTTGTTAGTTGCTAAGTATAACAGTTTTTTTATGTATGGTAAACTCTATGGTAAACTATGTTAAGTAATAGGAAATTTTGTATATACTTAACATTTCTTTAATAATATAATATACATGTTATAAAGAAATATTGTTTTAAATCATTTTTATATTTTTAAATAATTTGTATATACACATTCATAGATATTTACATATAAACATACATATGTATATGAGTACATACATACATGCAAACATGAGTATATAAGTAGATAAATGTTTGTAGGTGTCTATTCTTATACAGCACTATAGTTAACCCTTTTAGAACCATAAGCCTTGCGGTAGAGTATGGATTTTTTTGATACATAAAATTGTTAAAGGGCAATGTAAATAACATGTACGACCATGTCAAGTGTTATAAAAATTAGTTTAACAGATTTGGTATACATCGATGGGACATAAGTGTCCATGTGGTCCATAAATATGCAAAATTACAACTTGGTTGGTCATTTGCGATTTTTTTTTAAAATGCGGTATATTTTTAAACAATAATTACTTTTTTTGCTTATATTAAGATTTTGATTCTTAATAACATGATTTTGAAGTTATGGGGCACATATGTCACATGGTTTTTAAAGGGTTAATCAATTTCTCCGTTTCGTCCCTTCCTAGATCAATTAACCATTCCGTCATAATTGTTTTTCCTTATATGGTATCTAACTTTACTTTTAATTCGGCATTGAATCTGTCGTGTAGTCGGGCAGCTAAAAAAGAAATGTGTCGTTGCGCGAATTTAGTTTTCTTATGGAGGATATCATGTTGCATGGCTGCAACTGCGCGCGTTGTGATAGTGTGTGAGCTTTACTTTGTTTAAATTGCTAATACTTTTACATATAATTTAGTTATGTCTAGTACTGTTTGTTGCATGCTCGGAATTTTTGATTAGGGATGTCGCAACATTGCGGGAATTCACGCTAGTTCATTTCAATTGCGCAATTAGCGCATTTTTCATTTCCAATCTTCTACAAAAGATTGCAAATTGAAATATTGAATCTCTGGCTAGTGGCTAGTTTTGTGAGGTTATGGGTAGTAGTTTGCCTTGTTCTTAGACTTTTGGTGTCCTATGCGAGTCATCGTGATTCTTGTAAGTGGGAAAGTAGAACTTTTGCTCTGACAAGTCCTGACAGGTCAAGTCCCTCTTCGAGGAGGCTAGGGAATCTGAGTTAAACCAGGGGGGAGGGGGGTAGGGGCAACACCACCCAAGATACGCAGAACCGTTAAGAGCCAAATATTGTGCAATAAAAAATTACAACAACAACAACTTTGATTTTGAGCAACAACTTTTGACTTGTTGTTTCGGATTCGGCTCGCTATCGAATCGCTATTCCGAGGATTGTTGCATTGCAAGCTGGTTTGCTTGTCAAACTCATAAGGGGCACATATTATTATTACGCTCCACATACTACGTAATCACGCTTTTGGGATTTTCGACCCCCCCCCCCCTCCTCCTTGTCAACAGACGTAATCAGCGGCCTGACCCCCCCCATCCTCCCCCCCCCAAGATTACGTAATCAACCGAATTTGCAAAATTTTAAAGTTTATTTCATCACATATAAAAATATCACAATATTTTAGTAATACTAAATAATCATTTATTGTTCAATTATTGGGTTTTATTATGTTCATTTATAGTAAATTGCTGTTCATTAACTGGTGTTTTGAGGTTTTTTTTGATAAATTGTTGAATATTTCGAAAACTAAACAGAACATCTAAGAAAACGAAAAAATGAATAATGTTTAATAATGTTTAACAATGACATTAATGGACGTATGTAAGTAGCTTGGCACCGACATCGTTTAGGTTGATTTGACAAAGTTAAGGGATCCCGTAAGGGTTCATTCACTGGAGACACTACCCTATCTACGCACATCGCGCGTGCTGGGTATCTTTGGCGAGGCACTGCGGTATTTCCGTGCAGGTTTAGACCAAAAAAAATGCGATGCGGTAACCAAAGTTGATTACGTAAGATCAGGGCGGGCACCCTTTCCCCCCTTCCCCCCACATAATCAATCATAGGCGTTAGCTCCAACCCCCCTCCCCCCTCGGTTATTACGTACTATGTGGACGCCCCCTAAACCCTTGTTTTTCCACCCGTTATGATGCGTTTCAGGAATGTAGGGTCTAAATTGCTTTAAAAAAGAAAATCGCAGGGAATTTTTAAGGTCGGCTAGAAGTAGACGTAAGTGAAGAATTGAGCATGCTGTGTTGTCTCTCATCACTGCGACCAGTCCTGATCTATTATGATAAGAGGTCGACTAACCTTACCAAGAGTTGCAAATAAACTGTTTGGTTTGAAAGATTGCCCCAAAACCCTATGCGACAATTACATACATTTTTACAACTTACAGCATCTTGTACGTGGAATTAACATTAAATGAACAATTACGTGTATTTATTTGACAGTATATATATTTTATTTTATTTTATTTTTATTTTTCGAAAAACTTGTAGCGTTTTATACTTTATGCTAACACATATTATACGAATCTAAGGCCAATTAAAAGTTTTCACAATTAATCTAAATATTATGTTACAGCGCAAGGAGCTATGAAAAAATGCAGGTGTAAGTAAGGGGAAAGGGATAGGGAAGCCACATTATGAGTTATGTAGATGTATTTAAGATATATGATGATATATAACATGCATACATATATAGGTACATACATACACGTGCACAAATAATAAATTAATATAAATAATACGATAAGGTAATAATAAAATGTTAAAGTATAGTTAATATAAATATATATAATATACATCACAATGTATTTATAATGTTAATATACATATGAACTTTTATAGAAAATATTATACTGGCTAGAAAGCATTGTTATAGTGTAGTAGCCATTACCACAGCCTACGTACCTAACGGACGAAGAAATACCAATGAAACCCGAAGGCTGTTTATCGTATTTCTAATTTATTCGAAGCAAGTATTTGAAGATAAATTAATATCCAAACATTGAAAGTTTAGGTTATATGATCGAGGAGCTCTATAAAAATACATATTTTGACCATAATTGGTATTGACTCTCGGTAATTAAAATAAATCGCGAGCCCTGGTCTTATTATTTGGGATTCGGTAGGAGATTCCGCCAACAGAATAAGGACTGTCTATTTTATTATTAATAATATTGTACAGAAAACGTATATCATGGTGGAGGCGCCTATCCTCGAGTGAGTCCATTTTATGGCGGTTAAGTCTCTCTGAGTAACTTTCGGAGGTTGGAAACGATTTGAAATCAAGATGTCTCTAGAAGTACTTCTTTGCGTACATAGGAGAAGTATAAATTCTTAAGGGTTCTTCGCTGGACGAATCTTAACATTTTATGAGCTTTTTCGGTAGCTATAGTCAATGTATTTATCAAACAGCAGTTTATTATCTAATACTAAACCCAGATCGCCCACCTCACTCTGTTCACTTACGTGGATATGATTAAGTTTATAAATGAAATTTATTTTATTGTTTTTCCTTGTGAAAGTAATTTTTTGACATTTTGAAATATTTCATGTTAACTTACTCCTAACACAATAGTCGTAGAACCAGTCGAGATCTCTTTGGATGGAGACGCCATCATCGATGCTGTTTACAGACTGGTAATTTTTTAAGTCGTCAGCATAGGAGATGGGAAAACTATTGGAGAAACAATTGCCTACGTCGTTGATGAATATATTGAAGAGCAATGGTCCTAAATAAGACCCCTGCGGTACCGCAGATGGGACCGATATAAAATTCGACTTATGCCCCCCGATGACAACAGCTTGATGACGATTGCTGATATACGAAGTAAACCAACGCAGTAAGTCACCATGTATACCGATGTTGCCGAGTATACAAATTAGAATCGCAAGATCAACTCGATCGCCTTGCTAAAATCGGTATATATAACATCGACCTGAGAGCGATTATCCAGTTGGCAAGATATGTAGTCTGTGAGTTCACACAGATTGGTCAAAAAAAAGCATCGCTGTGTAAACCCATGTTTCTGTTGGGAAAGAGACGAGGAAATAACAGGATAAACGTGCTCGAAGGCGACCTTTTTGAAAACCTTGCTTAGAGCAGGTAAGACGGAGATTGGTCCGTAATGTTCGACTTTTGATTTGCATCCACCCTTATGGATTGGTATGATATGGACTTCCTTCCATTTACCGGGAAATTGTCCTTCGTCGACAGATCTTGTGAATAACATGCTGACAGGTTTTGCAAGTTGTGCAGCACAGTTAGCGATAAAGCAGGGAGGAATCGAGTCGCTGCCGGCACCTTTCTTCTTATCAACTGCTTTAAGGTACTTATAAATTAATGCCTCATTTGTATCGATTATATATCCATTATATGTACATTTGTATCGATTATATATCCATTCTATCGCAGTTTCGTTCAGTTGGTTTCGTGGCTCGATATCGTAGTTACCGGTAAATAATTACCGATTACCGTTACCGTACCACATCTTGCATTCCTCGTCGCCGATCACTGCCCGCAGACTGGCTGGCGACTAACTAACAGCCGCTTGTCGGTCATATGTTTACAAAATGATACTGAAATGAAAGGTTTGTTAAAAACTGGTTTAGCTCTATTGCCAATGTATACCTACAGCGGAAGCATTTTTTAGTATGAAAGCAAATATGAAGCTGGGAAAATGTCCCTTGCATTACAAATGATGGGTTAAATAAAGTCTTTATAAGCTCTCTAGACGATCAAGCATGCAAGCATCGTGTCGCGGGCTTGGAAGGGATCGTAAACCGCAGGAAATATGTTTTTTTTTTTTATATTTACCAAAACGCCTAATTTTGTAGTTTATACCAGGGAGTCACGTTAATTAGACGTAATTGATTGATGCATGACGTGACTCCCTGGTATACAACTACAAAATTAGGCACTATTGGTACCTATATATTTTCAAAAAATATTTGCATATTTCCTGCGGTTTACGATCCCCTCCCAGCCCGCGACGCGATGCTTGACAAGCATGCTTGATCGTCTAGACTCTAGAGAGCCCCTTATAACGCTCTCCTCACATGGCTATCGTCTATGGCTATCGTCTATGGCTATAGTTAAATGGTTATATAATTAACCCTCGTCAGGCTGTTGATATAGAGCAGTGGTTTTCAACCGGTTGGTCGCGACCCCCTGAAGGGTCGCGAAAATACCCCCAAGGGGTCGCAGGCTGTCTAAAAAAAATATATTTCTACATCTTTATTTATTTAATAGGCCAACATTTATAGCTCTGGAAGAGGGGGGAGAGGCAGGGGGGGGGGGGGAGAATTAACACAGTTTAAAAGGGGGTCACGTAACGGCTGTTTTTTACCAAAAATGGGGTCGTGATCTAAAATAGATTGAAAAACACTGATATAGAGGACATTTTTAAGTATGCTTTCTGCGGGCAATGTACCGTGCTACATTGACGGGCAAAGGGCGCCTATACATTCGAACTGAATTACCGCTATCAGCAGACGGAGGCCGCGCAATTCGCGAAATCCATCCAAATCTGGAAGTAAGGGAGCGAGGTTTGCCCGCTGTGTCTTCTTCCAGGTGCTTCGCGGTGAGGCGTTGGGCTCTTGCGGGTTTGTTGGCGTAATTAGGCAGTGGATTGTATTGTGTCCGCTAAGTCTTTCACGCTCGACCGATGGGTGTTGACCCGTAAGTTTGGCCGACCCTGCACATGGGTCTTAGTGGCAAGACAGTTTAACATGCTGCCGTTATAACATGTCTGCCAACTCTGAAGATCGACGAAGAGCTGACGCTCGTGGAAAGCGACCGCCCTGGGAGCTGGTGCAGCGCGGCGGCGGGTTCGTGTGTGTCCCGTTGTATCGGCGGGCGCATGAATGGAATGTGGCTGCGGGGTCCGCGCGGCTTCGACGCGGCGGCGCCCCCCTTCTGCCCCCCTCCTTCCGCCCAACCCCGCCTGCGCTGATCGGTCAAGGTCCGCGCCTGCAGAGGAATGCAGCTCACGGACTGCCGGCTAGTGCCCCTACCAGTGTGGCCTGATATTGCATTTTCGCAACCACGGTGGTATTTTCTTTAAATATAGTATTATTTAGTATTTTTCGGCACTGAAGAAATTAAACATATTTTTAACACGATTTTATTAGGTCGACCTGTATGTAACTATGTAATAGAATCTAAGATAACTAATTTAACCATCTTCCAATGATCGTAGCGTCATGAAAATTGGCAGCTGTATGTAGTTTACTTTATTTAAGTCCTTAATTGCATACATATTTTTTTCTACTTTAAATTTTACTTTAATTTGTGTAAACAACTAATTTGTTCGATTTAGAAATATTTGAAAATTGATCACCTTCGTCAGTTCGCGAGTTACAAAAATACAGTTGGTATATCACAGCACAGCCAGAGACAAACCTTCTAGCTCTAGTTGGTTGTGAGATTTCGCCTCATTCGGATATGCTAGCATATTTATATGCATAGAGCTATGTTTTTCGCTATAATAATGTTTGTTCTTAATTATTCCTCATGTACTATGCATGTCCTTGTATTTTTTTTCTTGTACGTTATAAATAAATAAAATAAATAAATAAGTTCTGATGACAATACAATAATATGGTACTGTCGAACTGATCTAATGATGGAGTCGGAAGATATGAACTGGAACTTCATGATGGAACATCGTATCATAGCTGTGTTTGGACTTGTTAGAAAAGTCTTGGAATGAACTTTGACCACGATTAGGTTTCAAGGTCTGATGATGATGCCGGAAGATAGGCATTTTTTGGTTTTTACGTGCATTTATAAAAGAGTGTTTTTAGTGTTTTTTTTTAAAACTATTAATTTATTTGGAGTTTAATTTTCTTAAAAATCGTTTACATTTAAAGCCTTCGGTACGATAATTTGACGGGTTGTCAAATCTGGCGGTAACAATAAACGTTATGTTTTTATAAATGTATTAATGATAGCGCCGCGCCATCTGAGAATAATAATCCAAAATTAAATAACTTTTCGTAACATGGTTAATATACGTTCAATCAATCAATCAATCCATTTTATATGAACAAAAGTACAAACATGCTTTCAGTTTTATAAGAGATGCGTTTATTCACCCTCTGTGCCTATCTATTGTAGGTATATTCAATGACAATCGCGCGTCGGAGCTGACACGCACATTCATTTTCATTCTATAGTACTTGTAAATGCAATGGAAGGCGCGGAATCTACAGAAGTAGATATAGTAGTAGTAGTAGTAGATGGAGTGGGGGGCTTGTTTCCAGCCCTTGATGTCACCTAGATCTGTAAGGTCTTTTGTAACTACTCACTGTGTGGTTAGGTCAATTGTCAGCTAGTAGCCCGGTACTTCTTACCAGACTAAGTAGGTCACTGACCTTCAAGTTGGGCAGATCGCTGGGTTCGAGAAAGGCTCGTCCCAGTAAACTGTGTCTTTTGGCGGCGAGCCCTGGACAGCGGCCAACAATGTGTATGCTGTCTTCAGGTTCCTCGCCACATATTCGGCAATCCTTGCTCTCAGTCAAGCCAAGGTTGAATAGATGATCTCTAAGGGTCGTGTGTCCGGTGAGGAGACCGATAGCGGTTCTAAGGTTCTTCTTGCTCATGTCAAGTAGGGCCTTGGTTTTCTTCTGTAGTGGTTGCTCCATCATGGCTTTTGCCTGGCGACATCCCTGACTCTGTTTCCAGGAAGCCCGATGTTCCTGCTCCAAGCAGTCCCTGATGATTTTCTTACCTGTAGCGAAGGGGACCCCTACAGCTGGCTCCACTGGGCAATCCAGTGTGCCCAGTTTTGCCAGTCTATCGGCCTCTTCGTTTCCGGGTATGCCTTGGTGACCCGGTATCCACATTAGGGTGATTTTGTTGGATTTTCCCAATTTGTTGAGCTCCTGCATGCAGTCCCAGACCACAGAAGATTCTGTGGTGGCTTTAGCCAGAGCGTCCAGTGCTGCTCTGCTGTCAGAGCAGATGAGGATTTGTCTGTTTTTTACCTCAAGTCGACTTTGTAGTTTTATGCATTCCAATATGGCAAGTACCTCGGCTTGGAAAACCGTAGCGTATTGTCCAAGGGGGATGCTGATTCTGTGGTTGGTTTTGGGTCCGTACACGCCTGCCCCAAAACGTCCATTTGTTCCTGAGCCGTCGGTGAACCAGGCGTCTGCGTTGTGGCTTTGAAGCCACTGCGGATTTTTCCATTCTTCCCTGGTGGGGATTAGGATTTTATAGGATTTCTCTACCGAAATTTTTTTCCGTAGTCGATCCTGGGTCAGAGTGAATGGGCTTTTGTGGAGGAGGTTTAGCTCAGGATGATTGTGCCCTCCACGCTTCCACTCGCCCAAACACTTCAGTCTGTATGCTGTAAGTCTGGCGGAGTGGATGATGAGCTTGTCCAGAGGCGGGCAGCAGAGTGCCACCTCTAATCCCGCTGTTGGGGTGGTCTTCATGACGCCAGTTGCAGCCCTCAGGTAGTTACCTTGAAGGCTTTTAAGCATTTTTACTGTCTCAAGCTTTTTCACCCTGGACCACCAGACTATTGCAGCATAGGTTAGTCTAGGCAGCAGTACTGCCCTGTAGAGCCATAAGGCGACCCTGGCTTTGAACCCCCAGGTTTTTCCCATGACTCTTTTGCACGTCCACAACGAGGCATAGAAGGTTGTTCTCTTGCGTTCGAGGTGGTGCTTCCAATTGAGAAAGTAGATATAAGTACATAGAAAAATATTAGACGATTTGCAGCATGTAAATTTCTTACAATAAAAAAACAGCAAGTGCAGGCTAAGATACGTTTTTTAAAAATTGTAATCTTTTCTTTAATGAAAGGTTTGTATTCTTCTGTATGTACTAACTTACTGTGCCTCAATCGTCGCAGGTTTTTCGGCCAGGATTGGCTTTGCCTCTACGTCATTGCTTACCCTTCTTTCGTTATCCTACCATTATCCTCTACATGGTAAGGGATCGACTTGTCATGTAGATCCTCTACATGAGAAGACGCAGGGATCGAGTCTAAATCTAATTGGCTATTTTCATTGAAAAATAAAACACTTTAGCGAAGAATTTTTAAAATCGGACATCGCGTTCTTGATTTGTCGTTTACATACAGGATGAGTTTTAAATAACCGGCATCCTTGTAGGGGTGAATCAGTATGAGCAAGTACGCAGCTTTTGATGAAAAAATGTGAAAAAACACACAAAAAAATGTTTTTGTTTTTTTTTTCATTTGAAAAATTTTGTGTATTGAAAATGAGTATAAAAAGCGTTGAGCACTATCTTACCTACCGCTAGATGGCGCAGCGCACTCAAACCCTTGTCGTTCTTTTATTTAACAATCAAGCACTTCAAATTTTCAAAAAAATAAAATTAAAAACATTTTTCTTAACAAAAAAAAATGTTTTGGTTTTTCCCAAAAAAAATATTCTCAAAGGTGCTTACCTGCTCGTACTGATTCACCTCTTTGAATGATTCCGGTTAATTAAAAGTCACCTGTATATAAACAGGCACATATATGAGTTTTTTTTTTAATTTTCAGGTCTATAATAATATAATAGTACAAAACGTCAAGACATGACTGAAATTCAATGTAAAAAATACTAAAATGAAATTACATGTACGTAATGTTTACGAAGGTATGACAAAAACGACCAATGTCAATGTCAATAAATTTTGGATTTTTCCATTTTACAAAATTTACTAACTTAAAATATGACCTTTTTTTAGCCAGGCTTTGTATGAGTGTGAAAAATATATTATGTTGTCTATAAACCAAGTATGTTAAAGTTTCTAAAAAAAATGTGTTTTACTATACGTTATACCTCAGAAAAAAAGTATCTCATCTTCATAAAGAAAAGGCATTGATCGTTTTATCCTGTAACCCTTCATTTGTATGTAGGTGTAATAAAATAAATATTTGTAGTATTTTTGGCCATTGCGCTTAGTGTAAAAAGTTTTTTTGTCAACCCGGTGGTATATTTCAGTTTTAAAATCTGGCCACACAGCCGGCTAGTGCGGCATGTAGTCAGTACCGACCGACCGACTCAGACGACATGGTCCAGAGTCCACTCGGGCTTGGACCGCCGAGTCAGCCGGCCCAATGCGCTTTTGCTGGACTAGTTGCGAACTAGTTAAGAAATAGTAAGATAGGCCCTAGGTTTGCGGATGGTCTACGTTCAATGAGATTTATTAGCCTCCAAAAAGGGCAATGCGCAGTATATATATAGCTGCTCCAAGAAGCTGGTTTTCATCAAGTCGGGAATCATGACTATTTACTCATGGTACATCTACTAAAATATTATGCTCGCTCGTAAACACACAGGATTAGTTTGTATAAGTATCTAAGCACCCGTCCATTGGGTGACTAAAAAAACGTAGATTATTCTAGGTAGAAAGCTGAGTTAAAAAGTTGCAGAAGTTTTTGATTTAGGATCTCGTTACCGAGGAAATCATCTTTTATGTTCATCTTTCCGATATTCAATAATTGTATTTTTCGGTAACGTAGGCCTCAATAAAAAATCTTATAGATTTCGACTCAGTTTTTTATGTAGAATAATGTCATATAAACAAAACTACCTAGGGCCAAAAATGACGAGTCAATTTTTTTAAATGGTTTGGATTTTTTTACTTTTATCTAGAATCAATCAATCATTTGTCAAAATTTTTGTAAATCTACATAATGTGAGCAAACACCTCAAAAATCTTTTTCTGCCTGAAACAAAAACCATCTCCAATCTACTTGAACAAGAAAACCCATTTGGTCTATGAGCATACACGTTTATGATTTACCTCTCATGTTTGTCCGAACCTGCATGGCCGAGTAATCTTGGACTTAATCTTTTTTACACGAGTGCCCAACAAAAAAAAGGTGTGTTTTTCTGTTCAGGGTTCATCGATGTATGTTTTCCGTTACTTTATTCTACCTTAACTTATAAACGCTCAAAGCGATTTGGAAGAATGTGATATTGTTAGAACCGTTATCTCATTCCGAGTGTCATGGGGTTCTGTCCACAACTGTCTACATATCAAGTAAATAGTTGTCTAAATGTCCAAAACTAAAATATCAATAAATTAACATAAATATATCGTGTTTAGTGTCGAATAAAGGTCTGATTAAGTACATTCCGAAAATATATATGTATCTATGTATATGGATAAATACATAAACCACAAATTTTTCATAAAAAACCGTAATAAAAATAATTATAAATACTAAGTAAACTTAGTTCACTTTTTGTAACGGCTTTCGTATTTTTATTCCTTTTAATATATTTGCCTGTTTCTTTAACAAGATTGAATTTGTCACTGTTAGTGAATTGTGTCACTGAGCGTTCAGAAATTGGAAATAGAAGACATAGAAAACTCCAAAGAAGACGAAGGTTTTACTTTATACGGACAATAAAAATTACGACCGAAGAGAAATATTTAAAAGCGAAATTGTTCATTTGTTGTTTGCAATAGAAAATAATATTATTTTGGTTTTGTATTTGGGCCTTTTCTTTCGTTTAATTTACTCGGCCAATTTATCCTGTTCTATCTCGATTATTTTTTTTTGTTTAAATAAGGGTTTTACTACTATAGTATGAAAACAAAATCACTAAAGGTATTAGTGATATTTAAAGAAAACTAATGAGGATGGACTTCACCTGATGTATTATATGAAATTTCAGTTTAGCTGCAATAATCTCAAATTATCGTTAATTTGACTTGGTCCCTTTTTCCAGCAAATCACGATATATTGATTGAACAAATTTGTAATTCTAAGAAGATTACTGTTTCGTCTGCTTTAAGGAGTACACTGCCTCGCAAGACAGTTTTTCATTCCTTTCAAACCCACGATGATGAACAATCCCCTCTACTCCCGAAAGAAGTCTGGTTGGAATGTCGGGTAGTGCCATATAGGGGAAGTCACCCGCGGCCGCGAAGTCAGCCTTGGCTGGCAATTTCGCACCCGAGGAATGCAACCGACGACGACCGATGACGTCACATACCTGGTCGAACGTGCATCTCGACGTTGCCAACCGCATCGACATCTTTCACTCAATGAAATTAAAATCTTCGTCGACATCATAATCGTTTCAGTTTTGTAACATCGGCTTCTGCTAATGTCAACTTATTTCTCTGAATCACTTCGTGATTCCTTTTGGAGAAATCCTTGTATTCTAGGAGTCGAATTTCCATTGCACCAGCTATTGTTTTTTATTTACATATTTTTCCTTTATTTTATTTTTTAAAATATAAGGAGTTAATCGGTGATTTTTATATTTACTTTTTTAAACACAAGAACTGAATATAGCATACTGGTCTAGGTAGACTATGTTCAACTTTATCTAAGTTACCAGCTTAAGTTTCACTATACATACATATTGGGCTCGATTGCGTTTCTTCGTGAGCGAATATCGGAAATTAGTCCGTGTGAACGAGACAGGGGGATACGCTAGGCTAGAGCGGAATGAATCTAACGCCGCGCGAAATGTTTTTAATTTTAATCGGATGAGTGTTCGACAGGTAGTTTTTATCGACGATCGTTCATTTCATATTCCGCTCTAACGTATGGCTCTATCTCGTGTAAATTCTGGAAATATACATGTATCTATATGGATAAATATATAAACCACAAATATTACATAAAAAACCATAATAAAAATTATTATAAATACAATACCTCACTTTCTGTAACGGCAGTCGTGTTTTTTATTATTTTTAATATATTGACTTGTTTCAAAGATCTACTCAATCAACCCTGTGTGATACTGTGATCTATCGCTATGCAAAGATTTTTATTGGCCGTTTGAATGAATAACTACCCCTTTACCGCACCTTTGATACAAAATTTTGACGTTTTTTATTCTACTTCATCCCGACGACTCGCAATTCCACCGGAATTTCGGATCGGAAGGCAAAATGCCGGACAAGTCTGGAAAAGTTCGGAGATAAGGTAATCCTAATGCATCTAAAGTTATGCGAAATGTATAACGCCGCATGGCAACGCCACCCAGCTGAATGAGCTGTGCAGCAGTCGGTGGCGCTACGAGCGAACCCAAGGTTAATGACCTCCTCGCCGGATGCCTTTCATCTTTGTTGCATCATTGACCTGATAAAAGACCTGTGACATCCGTCAATGCCCTTTCTTTACCTGCCATACCAATATGTCACTATAATATTATTATTAGTTTTTAATCGGAACAAAAAAAATACATTTTACACAGAAAAGAGCTTAGACTCCGTATCAGTGATGGCTAGATTGATAGATAGGTACAAATCTTTATTGCACATTTTAAAACAAAATATACAACAGGCGGTCTTATTGCTTGAATTACAATCTCTTAGAGCCAACCTTCGTGGAAGTGAAAGAATTTACTTGCCGGTAGAGCAAAGTAAACAAGAAACTTAATACTCAATGAATAATACTCAATTAACTAAAATGCCATTTATAATAAAAAACATTTAGAGAATATCCGCAAGGAGCGGAGGTCAGGAGAGGATATAGGATTGGTAGGAATTTAGGGACATAAAATGCGAAATGAGATACTCGACACTAAAGAGAAAAATATTATGCTCCTAAATAAATATTTTCCTTCAAATGGACCTACCACGACGTGGCTCGAGTAAAGGAGTGTAAGAACAAGCACCTTCTAAGAAGCCTGCCTCAGGGTGAACAGCCCTGAGACGCCATATACTAGAAAGCCGGCCCAATTGACCCGGCTCACATGAAGCCCCGCCAAACAGCACGAGAAGTGGAAGAAGTCACAGGCCTATATACAGGGCCTGTCGACCGATATTTGATTGATTCAGAGACACTTATAAAGTCGAAATCGCTGTTGCATTTCTGATATTGGTCGGGAGCTGGTTCTATAATCTAGCTGCATGAACGATAATAAGTCGACAAACAGATCATAAGCATATTTTGTATTTTAGCTTTTTAACTGTTTGTATTTGGCTCACGGATTTTTTTCACTTAAATGTGATAGATTTTTGTGGTCAGATTATTGGGGATCTATGTATAAGTCGACAAACAGATCATAAGCTTATTTTGTATTTTAACTATTTAACTGTTTGTGTTTGGCTCACGGATTTTTTAAATTTAAATGTGATAGATTTTTGTGGAGTCAGATTATTGGGGTTCTATGTACCTACATATAAGTCGACAAACAGATCATAAGCTTATTTTGTATTTTAACTATTTAACTGTTTGTGTTTGGCTCACGGATTTTAAAAATTTAAATGTGATAGATTTTTGTGGAGTCAGATTATTGGGGCTATATGTACATATAAGTCGACAAACAGATCATAAGGTTCTTTTGTGTTTTAGCTTTTTAACTGTTTGTGTTTGGCTCACGGCTATGTTCACGTAATTATAAAAAATCTAAATCAAAATCAAAATGTTCTTTATTCATATAGACACAATTAAATATTATTTTTAATTTATGTTCTTATGATGCGTCCAAGCCTTACTCCCAAGCCGTTTTGTCATTTACATAATCAGATATTGTATGCTTTTTTACACAATTTTGCTTTGATAATAGTATGAGGAAGTTTGTTATAGAAGCGTATACATTGTCCCAAAAAAGAATTTCTTATTTTGTGGAGACGAGTAGCACGTACAACAAGGTTATGCTTATGTCTAGTATTAAAATTATGAGTGTCGCTATAGATTAAGTGTCGATAATAGATTATTGTGCAGTCAGATTATTAGGATTCTTATGGAATTCGATAGATATTAAATTTACAGGTAGGCATATTATTTCTGTAAGAACTATATATTTTTCTCTCCATTGGACATTGTGAGACACAATACTAAAACAGGACTCTTGTGAATAGGTACCTGCTGCTATTTTCTCCAAGATCAATATGTGTACATTTCTAAACTTATTCAATGGACCCGATTGCGTTTCTTTGTGAACTAAAACTGATATTAGTTCAAGCGAACGAGATAGAGCAATACGCTAAAGCGGAAAATGAAACGAATGATCGTCGATAAAAACTACCTATCGAACTTATACTCGTTCGAATAAATTTAAATACATTTCTTGCGGCCTTAGATTCAGATGCTCAACTTTGGTGGGTAGTTTTAATGCGAAAAAATGACAACCGCTGATTTCGCATTCCGCTGTAACGTATTGCCGTGTCTCGTTCATCCGAACTAATTTCCGATTTTAGTTCACGAAGAAACGCAATAGAGCCCAATGTTTTATATATGATCGTCCAATACATACATATATGGTCGTATGGCTCATAATAATATTACAAGTTATTATTTATTAATGATGATAAACTCATAAAGAGCTAATAACTCATGAGCGAGCACGCGACAGATCCGCAGTAAAATTATGAGGTAGTAAAGGCGGATTAAATGGATGCCGATAGATTTGTGACATACAAGTTGATTTATGCCTGGCATGGAAAGAAGATCTATGTTATTATTCTCTTGTAACTATCATAGAACAGTGCTTTTTGATGGATCGTACCTTTTTACGACTTCTAATTTGACGAGACTCAAACATGGCTCTCTTCGAAAAACATAAGGTTCTCATCGATCACTTCTTACAATGAGTTTGTATTTTGATAAATTATAAAATTATATTTAGATATCTGACAGCGCGCAATCTATATTACGTCATAAATCGCACATCTAGGTACAGGCGTGAGCCTAGTTATGTAGATGCGTGACGGGCCTCGGGATGCATGGGATTGGGAGGAATCGATTTGTCGTTTTATTTTAATAATAATTTTGTCATTATTTTTTCCTAGTGTAATCATACTTCAATTATACGATATGAAATTATACTACAAAAATAAATATAAATTGCTATATAAATATAAATTTCTGTTTCAAATTCAGCCGCATTGAAGTTTCAGGACAAAAACTTTTAAATATTTGCTGGATGATGGTTTTGATAAGACGATCTTTCATGCGGATTTCTCAAATTTTCATGGATATGAAAACACCCTCCCAATCCTCGTGTTGTAGATAATAAATAATAAATACAAACGGAGCTGCCATGGAATTCACCGACCGGAGTCGGGCCCATCATAATACTATTTTTTTTTTACACTTCTGGGGGGTGAGCAGTGGATTCCGGACTTACGAACCGGCTGTGGTAGGTTTAGGACAGCTGTCTTGCCACATGTGAGCGTACACCTTGCCACCCATTCACTCCCCCTTCGAAGCCATAGAATTTGAGATGCGCAAATCGCAGTTTTAGATAATTTTTCTAAGAAAGAATTGATTATTTTTCTGGATAGGCCAAGATCTTTAAAGAGGTGAAATAGAGATTTAGCTGGCAGGCCACGAGCGCCAACTTCCACCGCGTCAAGGTGAACAGTGAAGCCGTTCCGGGTTACGGCATTTGCAAGATCATGGTATTTATTTAATTTGTACTCGTGGTCTTTTGGGATATTTGATTCCCATGGAACAGTTAATTCTACAATAAGAGCCACCTTCCGAGATAGAGAGTAAAGAGTTATATCTGGACGGAGGGCTGTGCATCCGAGACTTTCAGGGAATTTATACTGCTTAGAGACCGAATCAACCTCCAGAATCCAATCTGTAGCTTTCTCGATTATTGAGAAAGGTTTTGTAGTTAAATGTTTTTTGCCTTTAGAGCCATCCCGCACAAACTGTATTGGTGGTTTGGAGGATACTGTCAAACCCTTGTTGGCACGAGCCACTGAGAGACTAATTACCTCGCGAATAACAGCGAGAACTTTGTCATGGCGGTAAGTGTACCGTCCTTGATCTAAGGCCACCTTGCAGCCAGCTAGAATGTGTCTAGCTGTGCAAGGGGTATTGCTACAGAGGGGACAAGAACTATCCTCTGCAAAGCTCCAACGAGCGAGGTTACTGGGGTCTGGAAGTGTATGCTGAAAGGCATTCAAATAAAATTTCAGCATCTCTGGCGTCCAGTCATAGAGCATTACCTTCCAGTGCATTGGAGGCGGAATGCAAAAGTCCCCAATTGTTGTCCAATCATTCTGGCATTGAAGGCCAATAGCATGAGCCATACTCTTGCTGTCGTAATCTCCCCGCAAAAGAGACTTCTTCAAGTCCACGTCGCTCGTGGTTGTACTGCCATACCCCAGACCAGTGCCATTCTGGCTGATTCCAGTAAGGAACTTTTTGTGGAAGTCTACGCGGGCTTGTAGATCATTTGAATCACTACGGCCACTTATTACGTGCTTCGATATTGCCGGATCTTTGGAATTGCACAGAATCGAATAGTATAGAAAAATGGGTTTTAATAATCAATCAGTCTTTTATAAAGTTCATACCATTCATATTATCATTGGTATTAATGCCACTAGCGCCACCTGCATTTCTCCAGCGCGAAGTGCTTGTCAAATCGTTCTATGGAGTTAAGCAATCTAAGACCATATGTACTAGGGATGTTTCCAAAGTTCTGGGAATTCAGCTATATTTTTATTATTTTGTTAATTTTCGTCAATTTTACAATGTAGTTTTTCAACATAATCTCCATATAACTAAATACATTTATCCGAACGATAAACTATTTTTTTAAGCCGTCTAAAATAACTTTTCCGATGTCTCCTCAATCCACCTATTTATGGCACGTTTTACGTCAGTTAAACTTTCAAATCGAACACCCCGTAAGGGTTTTTTCAAATCTGGAAACAGGTGATAATCACTGGGTGCAAGATCCAGGGAATAAGGTGGATGTGGAAGCAATTCCCATCGTAAATCGTTCAAAACATCCATCGTTTTTCTTGCAGTGTGTGATCAAGCATTATCCTGTTGCAATAACGGACGCTTATGCAACGTTCCAGACCGTTTTTTGACAAGTGCCTGTCACAGTGGTCCGGATAATAAATTCGAGTAATATTCTGCGTTAATTGTAGTACCTTTCGCCAGATAATCCTTAAAAATAATTCCTTCGCAATCCCAGAATACAGTAAGCATTACCTTTCCAACACACGGAACTGCACGCGCCTTAAGTGGAGGCCCTTCTTCAGGTTTACGCCATTCTTTGGATTGATATTAGGTCTCAGGATTGAAATAAGTAATCCACGTTTCATCAGTGGTTATTATTCGTTGCCAAAATTCATCAATGTAACGGGCTAACAGCTCTTGAAGTTGACGACAAGTATCAGACCTATTGAGTTCTGGTCTGGTCCCAACAGCCTTGGCACCCAGCGAGCCGAAACCTTGCTAACGCCCAAACAATCATGCAAGATGTCATGAACTTGTCGTGTACCTATCCCTAGGCACACACTAATTTGACGAATAGTCATTCGCCTGTCCTCATTCAGTAGGTCTTCGAAGGCAGTAACGTTTCTTTCATTTACCGACGTGCTTGGGCGCCCACTGCGTGGATCGTCTTTTAGTGATGTTCTACTGGTTTTAAAAAGATTGATCCACCGATAAACAGTATTTTGGGATTCTGCAGACTCACCAAATACTCCTTGCAGACGCTGAATAATTTCTGATGTTTTCACACCTTCTTTCCACAAAAAGAAAATTATTGCTCTTTGAGATTTTGTCGCGCCTTCCATGGTTACAAAAACAGTGTTATGAAAACGCGTCAAATAACAGTCGAACACCTAAATCAGACTGAACAATGTTCCACTAGATAGTTGCATAAACATGTCAAGATTTGTCTGGCACCAATAACATTGCCTATAAGTTCTGCATAATTTAATTATAGCACAATTCCCAGAACTTTGGAAACATCCCTCGTATATAATCAAAGGTATATATAAAAGTATGTTTACATTGAAAATACTAGAACATTATTCTATCCGTTCGGATAAATGTATTTAGTTATATGGAGATTATGTTGAAAAACTACATTGTAAAATTGACGAAAATTAACAAAATAATAAAAATATAGCTGAATTCCCAGAACTTTGGAAACACCCTAGTACATATGGTCTTAGATTGCTTAACTCCATAGAACGATTTGACAAGCACTTCGCGCTGGAGAAATGCAGGTGGCGCTAGTGGCATTAATACCAATGATAATATGAATGGTATGAACTTTATAAAAGACTGATTGATTATTAAAACCCATTTTTAACAATAATTACAATAATAACATTATGAAATCGGAGACTGTCGCGGTTGTTTAACATTATAAATAAGATAAAAAAACGAATTTCAATTAAACCATAAGGGGTACCATGGCGCTGAGGGGCCGAGCTCATCGCCGCTATAAACGCAGACCGTCTGATGGGAGCAGGGAGAATTACAGACAACTGAGAAATCGATGCAATCAGCTATGCATTAATGCAAAAAAAATCTTTCTATACTTCTCAGATTGCTGCTTCTGGCAACAATATCTGGAGATTCCTACGTCAACTTGGTTTTGGAAAAGTCCTAAATGTGGTTCCGTCCAACATAGATATCGATGCTTTAAACTGTCACTTTGTCACTCCTACGATTTCCATGAGCGCCGCGCTAAAATTGGCTACTTTAAAATCCATAGAAACGAAGCCGAGGCCTCATTAGCCGGCTTTTGCCTTTAACCTGATTACTCTGCAGTAGTTGATAAACTCCTAAGTGAAGTGAAAACAAAAGCAACCGGGAACGACGGACTAAATAGTTCCCTACTACTACCGATCAAGGCTGTGGTATTGTCAGTAATTACGCACATTATGAAGCATTCCCTTACTTCGGCCACTTTTCCAGCTGAGTGGAAGCGTGCCCTTGTTGTTCCTGTATCTAAATGTTCTACTCCTTCAGCTTGCAAGGACTTTCGACCGATCTCGATTCTACCAACACATTCTAAACTACTTGAGCGAATTGTCTTCTCTCAGTTAAACGATTTCCTCGTTCAACATAGCATACTTAACCCTCTGCAGTCGGGTTACCGCTTTAGCCACAGTACTACAACCGCTGTCAATCGTCATCGGAAGTCGCTCACTCATTGCCAAGTATAAAAATAATCTCCCTCCTATCAATATCGACAACGTCGTTGTCCCTTACAGCAGTACTGTGAATGACCTGGGCCTGTTCATTGATAAAAACTAATATTGGCATGCTCAAGTAAGTAAGTCGTAGAGTCTTTGCAAGTCTCCATTCTTTTAAACGGGTTCAGAATCTCTTACCTCTTTGTATTAAACGCCAAATGGCACAGTCTTTTCTTTTACCGCTAATTAACTATAATACGCTGAAGTGGCCTACCTAAATTCGAATGAAGAACTACTCGATAAGTTAGACAGGCTTCAAAGCGCGTGTATTCGCTTTGTTTATTCCCTGAAGAAGTTTGATCACATATCGAACTTTCACAGGCAAATAGATTGGCTTCCCATTAGACAATGTCGGGATTTTCACATACTCGCCCTACTCTTCCGTGTACTAAAATCAAACAGGCCTACTTATTTATATAAGCTCTTCTCTCCGCTTTCATCCCATGGCCTTCCATTGCGCTCTCAGGAAAATCTATTACTGGCTATAACCTCAGCATTCATCAAATTTCATATACAGGTCTTTCGCAGGCAAGCGGCCCGACTCTGGAATCCCGTGCCTTTGCCAATAAGACAACTTGAAAACCTGAGCGGGTTTAATAAATCTCTAAAGAGACATTTACTCAACTCGTGAATACCCCCTCCCCTCCCGCCTCCTTTGCTTGTACATATATTCCCTTCCTCTCTTCGATATCTAGTTGAGATACGTTACTAATTACTGTTTTATATTCTATGATGGCTATTACTTAAGTGTATTCATTTATGACTCCTTTTGTACATCAATTTGCCCACCCTAGCGGTATGGCCGGAAGATATTTGCCACTTGGCAATAGGCCTACCACGTTGTACTCTTTTGTGTGTACAATACATCGATATACGATTCCTAAAAATATATCGACGGTGCAATAAAGATTTTCAAACAAACAATTTACCGCGTGAAGTTTGTCACACCCGACGCTTCGGCGACGTTGCAGCTGCCGTTGTTTAGGGTACACTGAAAGAGCTGTCGATCCGTTATTCCGCGTGTAGGCCGCATACCGCTGCCGCTACTGAAAAGATTATATCGGTGGAGGGGGGGGGGGGGGTTGGCGCGCGCGAATTTCGAAAATCCTGTCTTACGTCCTTGCGTTCAACCTTCGGCGATGGGAGCATTTTAAAAAGAGGGTTCCACTTAGAAGAGAGTTTGTAACCGTCGTCTCTATTGTAGTTCGGGGTTCTTCATATTTCAATGGCTTCCTGGTTCATACGAGGAAAGTAGAATAGTTCTTTGTATAGCACAATGGGATGTTGAAACTGCAGCCAGTGGTTACTTCCGCTATCCAATATATTATGTTCGCTATCCAATATATATGCGACGTTATGATCACGCGGTAAATTAGTTTTTTTATCTTATTTATAATATTAACATTTAATTATTAGTGCCATTTATCGCAGTTTTTTATTATGGGCTGGGCTATGGACATTACATAAATAATTCGGAGAGATAGAATGTCATCTATTAGTCTATCTGGACATTAAAGTGCGTAGTTACTACGCATCTATATACCAAATTAAAACCTGTGTACCAAATAAAAATTTACATAATTTTGTAAATAATACTAAAATAACAAGAGCTATGCTTTAAAATATAATTTATTATTATATTCCGCCAATTCAACTTATTTCATCTACCTCAAGTAAGCACAAACTACGCCCAAAATAATTACATTTATCGAATATCTCATTTCTGCAATACCAAGCTAAGCGAAATTGACCCGTTTAATACAACTGCGACTGCGCTCAAGACTCTTATTCCGGGTCTTCTGAAAGGCAATATTCAAGGACGAGTGAAATAATTATATTATATATTTTTTTTACTTCTTTCTTTTCTTTCTTCAATATTAAAATAAACCATAAAATTTCCCTAATAATAAAATAATAAAATAAAATATTATTAAAACAAAATTTATAACTTTAATTCCCCTCCACTTCCTCCTATCCCATTCCTAGGCGACTGTATATTTTTACGATCTTTAAGTGGAAACTTTTAACTGGCATGTTAAAAGTTAAATGTTAAAACTTTTAACTGGCATGTCAACTTTAACTGTAGTCTATAAATGAAATTCTGATATTTCTCCTGTAATAGCTGTAAGTTTCCTTAATAATAATAAAATTTAAAAAAATAAAAAATAATAATATTATTTTATATCGTATAGGCATGTTTAGAGCGCCATCTAATGTGCGCCGCCATACTATTATATCATGAACGCCGCCATATTGAACATAATTAGAGAAGATTTATCAATTTTTGGCACTATGAGTGCCATCTACGCGTTGAGTTTCGTAGGAAAAACACAATTTCCAAATCGTAGTACGACGCTGAGCAATCTAATACGCTATATAATCAATGATATTACTTAAAATTTATTAAAATCGAGCTAAATGAATAGCATACAATCTGTTATGCAATACCGTTGCGCCTTAGCATGTCACCGTTCTAGTTGTAATTACTAGTATTGAGGACAGAATTTGTACTTGTAGAAATCTCACACACACGCGCGTGCGCGCGCGGTTAGTTAATCCACGTCCAATGAAAACCTCCCACAACATCCGCTGCCGACACACAGGCAACGATCACTGCAAGCGATATTGTGTGTGAAATGACTTCAGATTCGTGGTCGTACACATCTTCACTCTACATCCTATTTGTATACGGAATGACACCTTCCCATACGAAAGAAAAACAAATCGAGGGGCTCAAGCTGTCAGTTTCCATCGCATCTTAGTACAGGGAAGTCATTCCTCGCCTGCTATAGGTTTTTCTTTACTTTGTCGTTCTCTCCTCCATGTTTCAAAATATTGGTTACCGAAGCCGAATCGCATTGTATAAACGTTCCGCTGAACATGTCGGCAGTGTGGGGAAACGTGCGTCAACTTATCGAGCTCTACCAGAGTTGTTGCGGGATAAAGGCCGCGCCAGATTTATTGGTCCCTCGCCAACAGATCACACATATTGCATTTTATAAACATCAATAAACTGAAACCAAAAAGGGATAGAAATCCTTTAGGATATCTATCTTTTTGGTTTCAGTGCATTGGTGTTCAATAAATGCAATAAGTGTGATCTGAGTATGAATAACTGTGATGTGGGCGAGGGACCAAGAAATTTAGCGCGGCTTATACTCGTATACTTATTTCTCGATTATTGACGTGACCTTTGTAAAGAACTGTCTTTACACATTACACCTTTATGAAACGTCATGCAAAATCTTCTTACTGGTTGGCCATCCTCTGCTTTTCGCTATCACTATCCTGACTTAAGTTTTTTTCCTAGGAAGCTTCTCTGTTAGTATTCGGAGTCGCGGATCTATAGTTAAACCAAATTCGCTTTCTTTTACCGGGGTGTTTTTTCCGCCATTTTCACGTTTCACTAACATCCGCGAGCTCTCTAACAAACCTATACCTACCAGAAATGGTTTGCTGGGATTTGTGCAATTCTCCACTGTCGGCGTAGGCAGACTATGTGTGTATCTATTGGGCCAATATTTTTGAGCGATTTCATAGTCTCTACTGAGGACGATCTGATTAGAAAATGCGCAGGCTTTCCGTATCCAGACTATCTATGAACACGTGACTTGTTGGCGACGTCAGTTAAGCGACTTTTGTTAGAATGTTCAGCTTTAGTCATTAATGTTGCTAAGTCATCGTCAAGGGCGCTTTTCATTTTTACTGACTATACGAGTCGTTTCCAACATACGCGATGGGGCCGGTGTTATGAAGTGCCACACAATACTTTTGCCTTACTGTGAGTCTCAATCTCCTCGGGATTTAGTTCTGCTAAGCGTGATTGAACTTTAACGTCACGCCAAAGGGAAACATGTGATCGTGGAATTAATCTATCTTAAACAAGTGAGCCGTTTGTTTGTTTGTTTTTACTCTTTATTTGTGAAATTTCACAATGGGCGGGTTTATTATACAATCTCTTCCAACCAACCCTACTATGAAATGTTGATATGTAGGTATGTGCGCGGGAAACATGTGTGTAAGTGTGTGTTTTGTTATTGCATTCGATCGACGGAATTAATAATTTCCACCAAATGGTGACCTAGCCCTGGAACCTTACAATGTAAGATCAGGCGATCTAACCACTATGCCATCGAACCATGATCTGTCCAGCTGTCGTTAGTTTCTCCGGGTTCTGGACCCTCTGTATCCCCCTTCTCTGGTGGAGGAATTCGACGCGATCCCTTCGATCTGGAATTTCCTCTATCCAGTGCTGATTTCAATACAGCGGACGCGCGGCAGATTCCTCTCCTTTTTAGCGCAATGTCGCGCGGTGACGACGCGATGCAGACCACGGAATGCCGCTCCCGGCCATCTACGGCAGCAGGCGGCCCAGGAACTGACGTCACTCGCCGCGCCTATTTGGTAGCGTCTGCCTCCACCCAGGATCTTTCCCACACTCAATACCACTTCTTTTCTGCTGCTCCCCTTCATGGGCTGACGCCTCCGCCCCGCCTGGCTCCAAAAGAAATCTAGCATGTCCCTGTTTTTGCTTCAATACCTATATTACAATAATAATACATTTACGTTCATCAATAAAGCAATATTATATACATACATACAAAGTACAAAAATAACATTAACGTAATAGATCAGACCAAAAAATCATTGATTACTTATATTAGTTATATTTATGATAATGTTTTTTCCTTTGCTTTTGTTTGTTTCTTATTATGACATGTATATGGGAAGCGGGGATAATCCCTGCTAGTCGGCATTCCCGGCCACCAATATATCTACATATAAGAAGATAATCGCCGCAAGAGTGCATTAGCAGCTATCACCTAAGACACAAGCCATCCCTGACTTACCTCTACTGTTCAACCCACGTCACGCATTCACAGGCCACGGACTGATGCGTTTCTGACAGGATGCTGAGGGCGGAGTCGTTGGTAGGCTAAAGTTTTAGGCTTAAGACTGAGTTTAAACTCATAGCAGCAATTCACCATCTTGCTTTTCACGCACTGTGGTACCCGGAGAGAGCCTTTTACAGTTTTGTGTTATGGTCTATTTATTCCTCATCGTTGTCTTGGTTAAAATTATTCTTGCTGAAAAGAGGTTCTATATTATCCTACTTTTGCGTATCCACTTTGCATTGAAAATTACCGCCACTGGTGTCGTGTCGAATAATGGTGTCGGATTCGAAGTCGTGTCAGAGATTTTAGAGCTTAATAAATAAATTATGAAACATTTTGTGGTCATGACGTCATTTTCGGCAATCCCTCCTATAGACTATACCCGCCCCCCCCCCCCTATTTTTAAATAATGTAATGTATGGATGGCCCCAACCTGTCGAATGACGTTGTCTGGTTAGGTGGTTATTGTAAGGTTTCGGTCGCCATTTTCCGTTGGGATAAAATTAACGGAATTGCATTTCGATGTCGTCGAACGAATTCAATAACAAGCCATACACTTAGACAATATGTTACGTGCACACATACATACATACACTTCATAATAGGGTTGGTTGTAAGAGATTAGGCAATTATGTGCCGAGAAATTTGATCCTTAAGTTGGGAAAATATTTTTAAATTCACAACTTTCACAGAAAACGGCGGGGAAAAGGGCCCTCAGCGAAGGACAACACAGCTAGTTTCCTTATATTTCGTAATATGGAATAGATACATTATAAAAGTCCTCGTTTCTATGCGTGGCGCCATAAGTTAACTCATCCGCCGTCCATCTAATTGACAACGAAGCCATAAGACGATAATTCAGTATGGGCGTACTGCTTTATGATTACGTATTATTTCCGCTCCGTAAACAAGGTAAGGTGGGTGCAGCGACACCGATAACCGCTTTTAGGTCTAAACTTCCATAAATCACCGTTGTTTTCAAGTAGACTTGAACGCGAGTGACCCTGTATGGGAGGGAAGACTATACTGCATCGTTTCCAGCGGCGATTTTATCAGCGAACTCTTCGTTCTACCAATAAATCGGTAATTTCTAAAATTCATTTAGGTAATTTGTTCAGAAATGACATTTGTGTCTGAAATCGACTCGTTTTACCTTAAGTAAGGTTTACCACCCTGAGCATCACATAAGCATAATCAAAATAAAAGCTATGATTTCAAAAGGTATACAAATCTATACTAAAGTAGGTAAAGTTTGTGAGGTTGTAGGAAGTAATCTCTGGATCTACTTAACCGATTTCTTTTACCAATAGAAAGCCACGTTATTTGTGAGTGTCATAGGCTATATATTAGTCCGAAAAATGAAAAGACTTTTTCGTGAGAGTCGGATTTGCAAAATAAGTCGAGAAAAAATGGTCGAACGAAAACGTTTCTAACTAACGCTGCCTTAACGATGAGAGATATATGGTTAAGTTCTAGAGAAAAGTTGTAGAGTTTGATAATGCCTACAAAAATGACAGCGATAGCATATGTCTAACTTTTATATTTAAGTCACAAAAAGTAATATTTTATAGTAAAAAAAATAATTTAAACGTTAGGTCATGTTTATTGGTCATATTATCAACAATTATAAATTCATATCAAAATAAGTAAATTTATCGTCTCAAGTGTTTAAAACAAAAGTCTTTTCCCTTTTACTGCATATAATTTCCCGTTTACTGCATAAATGGTTAATATAAACATCTAATACCCTATTTAACCAACGATACGGATAACCTACGCTCCACCGCGTTCTGGTAAGCGGAGCCCTTCAAACAGTGAGTTTAAACTAAGATTATATATGACAATATATTTTCTTTATTTGCCGACAGGCCGCTTTAAAAGCTACGTTTAAATATTTAGAATCTTGCGGCAATCAAAAGCGTGTGATCGTGATAGAATATTTTTCAAAGCACATTTTATTTATCCAAAATGGTATTCAAAATATTTTTAAGCTTCAGATTCAACGATGACCTTATTAAAATCTGTGAGAAAGAAGAAATCATAAGAGGCAATTAGTAGTAATATTAAGGTGATCAATCGGGCGTTCCGATATGGCCGAGGCAGTAGGCGACGGTGCGGCATATCCGGTTATTACAGAAAGCCATGCTACGTTAAAGAAATCTGAAAGAAAGTAATTAACCTAGCGAAACCAAGATCATAAAGCTTACACTTTAAATCGTGTCATCCGACCGTCTGCACAGTATACCAATCAGTAGCTTTACTCTCGAGCTACAGGGCATTGCGGGAAGAGGGTGCGAGAAATGGGGGCAGAGGGGTACGTCCCGACGAACGCCTTTGGTTAGCATTACGCGCAAGTAAAGGCTCGTGACCTTTTTGAACGTTTGGATATCTGCGTGGGCCGAGTAACGGGACAGCTGGCAGCCAAATCCGAGCCTTTACTTGCCGACGACTCGTGGCGTATTCGCTTTGATTTCAATTTTGTTCTAAGAGTAGCTACTGTCTGGTATACTGTGCCGTCTGAGTGGTAAATCCTGGTCTCCCTCTATGGAAAAAAGCCGTAAGTCTAACGAATCCACGACAACGACGCACGAATAGTAGTAATAATAATAAGTAACGAAAATCGATTTTCTCGAATTACGCCTGTACACGTTGCTCACATGCGCAATTTTCCACTTTTTACAATAACATCGTTTTTCGTTTCATCTGAGTTCGATAGCTAACATTTCTTTTTATTTTAAAAGGTAGGGTTGATTGAAATCAAATCAAAATTTCATAATAAATTCATGGAAGAATGGAATCCAGTGGAAATAAAAAAAAGGAGTTAGGCATTGGTAAATCCTATCCCTCACGCTGTTCAACCTTTACTCAGAGGCGGTTATGGCTGAGGCACTAGATGAGCTGACTTGTGGTGTCAGAATAAACGGGCGTATAATCAACAACCTGCAATACACCGATGAAACGGTGATGATGGCAGTTTCGGAAAAGGTGATGATGGAGTCAGAACTACAAGAAATAGTGGATAGGGTGGAAAAGGGTAGCGAAAGGGCGGGTCTCAAAATTAAAGTCAGCAAAACCAGGATATGGTCGTTTCTGCAAGCACCAACCTTAACCCAATGATTAAAGTATCAGGACAAAAGCTAGAAAGAGTTAGCAAGTACAAATATCTGGGGACCTGGCTGACTGAAAACTGGGATAGTTATTCCGAAATAAAAACCCGCATAAAGATCGCCAGGAGTAGCTTAAGCAATATAAAGAAAGTACTGACTAGCCGGATCACGTTACGCTGTCGGTTGCTACAGTGCTACATACGGCTGATACTTTAATACGGGTGCGAGGCTTGGGCGTTAAAAAAGACCTAAGGAAATTTATATAATCGTTCGAGATGTGGTGCTACCGACGGATACCAAAAATTAGTTGGACCCAAAAGGTTACCAATGAGGAAGTCCTACTGCGAACAAGAAACGTTAGCTTTGGAACCCCATCAAAATGAGAAAGTTCTAGGACAGTATCTAGGGCATGTGTTCAGACACGAGAGATACAACCTCCTGCATTCTATCATGATGGGGAATGTCGCTAGTAAGAGACGAAGTAAGGCCGAAGAAAGAGGTGCTGGTTGAGAAACCTACGGGAGTGGACTGGAGTCGCCAGTTCTGCAGAATTATTCTACCTTGCGAGTGATAGGGGAAAATATACGGATCTAACTGTCAACCCTCGCTAGTCGGAGAGGTATCCGAAGAAGAAAATGTAGAAGAAGCCTAAATCTGATACAGTCCAGTCGATTTGCACACGAAAAACACCTCCATCTTGCAGAAGGTAGTTATATATTTTTTATAAGTTGTTAGAACCTATGCCAATAGTTCCAATAGACCATGTTTGTAGCTTCGAAAGTTCTAAGCAAGCTGCGCAATGCTTAAACACCAGCGTAATATTGGCACTTTTTTCGGTTTTGGCTCATTTTTTCCTATGATATGCGTCCTACAGAAAAGGTTACTATTTTCATGTTTAAGTAGGTTAAATTTTCTACAATTCTAGCCTACACCGACCGCCTTAAGTCTAGAAGTTTCCGAGACACAGCTCTTCGAAAATTGGCATTGTGTTCCAAAAGTGAAAATGTTCGCAACAAACCAGAAAGCAATTCTTTAGAAATTCCCAAAATTTAAAATATATTCAGCGAAAACCTAAACAAGTCCAAAAAAGCCGCTTTTTTCTAAAAAAAATCAGGTTATTTAAAGCTGCAAACTTGATCTCTTATTATTGGCACAAGTTTTATCAACATATAAAAAGAATTGAAATCTATGACCTTTTGTAAGTTCGGTGTATGTATAAATTGTCAGGATTAATATCTGATCGGCGTCTGCTTCACGGCTTGTGTCTATAACAGTGGCGGAAATCGGCGCCGCGGCGACTGCCGAAGCCGCGATGGCGATTAATTGTCGATGGTGGAATGCGGTCGATCGGCTGTCGTCGGCTCGATTGAAGCGTCATCGGGCGTCATCGGTGACATTTCGGTCGGAATACCCGTTAGCTGTTATATTATCATCGCCGTCTGCTCTCATCTTTCCCCCATTTGGTTGTAAATTAACCGAACGCCCGGTTGCGATTCGTCTCCACCGCCCGTTTCATTCATTCTCGACTCGCTACTTTCTCGACGAGGCCGCGGGTCGATAACCCCTGCCTGCCCCTGGGTGATCACTCGCTTGACACACGCCGTCTGACACTCTTTCTATTCTATGTATCGATCGCCACTATGTTGCTGCAGCTCGAAACGAGGATGTGCTAGATTTCTGAAACCTCATCATCATCATTATCGCTACAACTCATTGCAGTTTTTCAGTTGAAACTGCATTTAGGACTTCAACCGCAGCAGTTTTGGTCGTCCGGCTTTTATAGGTCATTATTAAAGATAAACCATTGATTATATAGCGTATTAGATTTCTCAGGGACTACTACGATATAGAAACCAGTATTTTACTACGATACGCAACGCGTATTATGGCACTCATTCCCTAAAATAGATTATTGTGGTCATTTTTGCAACTTTCGTAGTTTAACATCATCGACTCGTTTTCGTAGTTTAACAGATAACGATCTAAACACGCCTGTACGGTAAAAATGATAAAATCCTATTATTTTAATATTATTAACATAAGGATGTCAATTTTTAGACCTGGTGGAGAGCGAACGGTGATATCAATATATCAGTATATATTTCTGAAACCTTTGCCGTATTTTTCGGACCAAGTTTTATTCTTCTAGACCTCTTCTTTCAGCAATTTGTCCTTGAATAATTAGATTCGATCTTAAAATTATTATTGCTCAAACATTTTAAGACATCCTCATTCCTGACTCCAATCCATGCTTATACGGAGTATCCTTCATATAATGAGATCTTTAGGTTTAATTTAATCTTAAAAGGTTGCACTTCTAATTTTATGAGGGGGTTCGTAATGTCTTTGCTCATATCCCATTTGTCGTCCAAGTTGCAGCTAGACGTCCAAGTTGCAGCTAGACGTCCAAGTTGCAGCTAGACGTCCAAGTTGCAGCTACACTACATTTGAATAAAAAGTATTATTCGTACCTATGCGCGAAGTGTTCTGGAATACGCATCCAAGATTCATTACGTTTGAAGGCAGTATATTATTCGTATGTGCGAAGTGTTTTGAAATACGCATCCACAACAAATGGGTCACCACATTTTCAAATCCATACTGGATTATATTGATTAAAACTAAACGGACAGTTAGTTAAAAACGATATGGTGTTGACAGCCTGGAAGACCGACGTTCTCTTGGTAATATGCGCTTTCTCCATAATATCATACTCAACAAGGTAGACAGCCCTTACCTGTTTTCACAAATAATAAGGAGCTAATGGGCCCTTGCTGAATTGGCCACGAAGACCCATTCTGTTCAGGGTTGGTCACACTCACGGGTTAACACTCATCCGGCGGCCTCCACGCATGAAGTGCGAGCCCGGGCAGGAATCTGGCCTTAGGGCTAGTTTTCCCTAGGAGTCAACCTTCTGGCGCTCCTGGACGGTCTGCGCACCGTGCGGCGTAAGCCAATCGATTGTGCACTCTGACTAACAGTCGGGGGAGTCCGGAAGCAGTACTGCTTCCTATAGAGCGGGGGTGGTTGCGGACCTTACGGCGACTGCTCTTGAAACGACCATCGGCTACCCGATCCTGGGTGAACAGCCGGGCAAGGATGCCGTGGTCCGCGATAGATTCGGTTTACACCGTTTCACCGTTTCGTAAGGGAGAGGACCGCGCAAGCGACCTCGAACTCGTAACCAGTCGAGAGACCGGAGGAATCTGGTCGCAATTGGAAGTAAGGGCGTAAGTGTAAGCCCGCTGGGTAACATACCTGGTTATCTCGCGGATAAGGCGTTGGCCTCTTACGGGCATGTGGCAGAGCTTGACGTTGGACTGTTTCGTCCAAGTCTTCTGCTCTCACTTCACGGGAGATAGAACGACCAATCGTTAAAATTTCCTGAGGTGACGGGTTTGCCCGTTGTAGTTGACAACTCTATTTGTTGTCACAAATAACTCTCCTTGTGCCGAGCCGAAAAACCAGGTCCACAAACTTATTTCATGTAGATTTGTAGCCAAAGTAACCCAAAAAGCCCTAAAAGCGTTTTCTATAAGGTCCTCTATCAGTACAATAGTAAGTTTTTTGATGTGGGTTTTTTTTTTCTATAAGAAGTATTATTTCTCTACGGAAATTCGTAGAATAAATTCACATTTAACTATTACCTGCACACAATGATCAACATACCAACATTATTAGTATAATCCACGTCCGTACACAATACATACGCATGTAATGTCATATTTAATGAAATTATCGGATATCATTGAGTTTAGATAATATCTATTTTAATTTTTCGGTCTTTTCTTTTTAGCTTCATTTCTTAAATTTATAATATTAATTTTGGCTGTAGATTCTAGTATATATCTACTTGTTTTCTAAGCAGATATCTTTATTAGTGTCTAAAAATGGCGTGTTCTCTTTCTACACATTAATAAATAATGTAGTTTATACTGCATACGACATCATCATTGAGGGTGATCCCACCTTATCCCGCATGGTTAGAATCAACCCCCTGTATATTCAATAAATGCCGCGCAATCAGTGGTTGGTCACGTTATGGTGGCTCATCAATTACCTTATTAATAAAGGAGGGGAGAGGCACGTGCCACTTTGAGTGACGTGAGAAACTAGTACCCGATGGAACATCACTTTATAGGGTGTAAAAAAAAAACAAACGATTTCATATATTTTATTTTCATTGTTTCAGATTTGGGCAATCGTTACGAAGATCGCAGCGGTGGAAATATTGATCGAAGATGGTGAGCTTTAATGCGTTCCTTAAACGTTTTTCTAACTAAAGCTATAGACAAAATTGTCTTTGGTCTGTCTGTCGATTCGACTACTTCTTAGTCTCTGATATACATACAGTGTGGTATACATACGCCAGGGCATATTTTTCAATGGGTGATTAAAAACATGAAATATAGTAGTTTTTTTTTCATTTAGACCTTTTTATTTGGATATTAGTAGATTATTTTTATCAGTGTATAAAAGCAGCCAGTTACCTCGAGGTAGCCATTTAGCTGATTTTTAAAGCTACATTTTAATGACAGCATTCGCATGAAACTCCAGTGGTTCAGTTCTATCAAAATACGATTTATGATGTGGATTCCATATCGACGACCTAATTACACTACCACATAAGCAAGCGTTCTGACGTACTTTTGTCATCAGTCGACGGTTACGGTCGACATAAAGTTTGACGCCAAGAATTTTTTGATCTTCAGTCCAAATAATTGTAAGTTTACCTCTGCCCTGATCCCTTGAACCTTTTATTAAAGTAGGTATATGCGCCTAAAACCGCATATACCTATTTTAATAAAAGGTAATATGACGATGTCTGTCTTTGTCTCACATTGCTAACATGCTAGTGAGTGCCCACGCCGACTCTTGGATCTATGCTTGCTTGGATCATTGGAGCTTTGCTTTGCAGTTCCCGTGAGTGTGGGAGCAATAGAATGGTAATCGGTCCTGCAACGTTGCGTCTTTATTGCACAACTCTTTGTTAATCGAAGTCTCCAGGAGTTCTCCAAGATAGCGTCCAAATGGCAAGAACATAGTATTTTATCGAAGTTCTTAGTCTCCCAACAACGATACACTCGCAACGTTTGTTTATTGTTTCGGCTAGATATCAGTTAGCTTTAAAACGCGATCAGATCAAATGTCTTTATTAATACTTGCAAATTTTCAACTTTTTTTCCCTATAGTAATATTTGTTATTGTCTTTTTACCACTCCGACCACTAGGAATTACTGTTTCCGAAGTTTATATCCCCTATCCTTTAACTTTAATTATTTTAAAGCTATAATTCTAATACATTTGTCAAGTAGCGTAATTATTATAATCTAATTTACTTACACTATTTAGTATTTGTTGAATACCACTATTTTACCGTCAAATAAAGTCTACACTAATTCGCTTGTATAATTCAAACTTATATCCTGTTCCTACTCTAGACTAGTTTAACCTACAAGTAATTATCCCATCGAGAGTTGCTACCATATGATAGCTCAACCTATTTATATATTTCTTTGATTACTCATAATATATTCACCTAGTATAGCATGTAGTACCTAGTATACTTACCTACGGTTAAAGTCGGAAAGATGAATCATGTTGAAACTACAGTATACTGTTATTTCTGTAGTAACCACTAGGAAAATGTTGATACATACATATAATCGGGTAATGAAGTTTCGAGTAAATTCCTTGCGAATTCAACAAAATTACGATTGAAACATCGTTATTCTGTATAAAACCGTAATTACAAAATGGTAATGTAAGTATCAACCCAATATTTTTCTCAGTGTAAGCATCTGTAGAGAGTGCAAGTGAGCGAATATTTTGCGACTAACCCCATCAAATATTTTTGCGATCTAGGCCCCACGTTCATCGATGGTGGGGCCTACTAGATCTTTAACCATATTCGAGGTTCTTAATACAGCTTTTAATTCCGTATGCACCAGTGCTGCTGCGCATGTGTTTTCTATATATGACGGACTATTGCCACTTATTTGTATAAAAGTGTTGCAAAAATAATTTGTTAATTGAATCATTGTCTCTTCATATCAAGAGGTAAATCTATATTTTAAATTATTTTCTTTGCAAAAAAATGCTACTTCTAATTTTGTATTAAGAACCTCGAATATGGTTAAAGATCTAGTAGGCCCCACCATCGATGAACGTGGGGCCTAGATCGCAAAAATATTTGATGGGGTTAGTCGCAAAATATTCGCTCACTTGCACTCTCTACAGATGCTTACACTGAGAAAAATATTGGGTTGATACTTACATTACCATTTTGTAATTACGGTTTTATACAGAATAACGATGTTTCAATCGTAATTTTGTTGAATTCGCAAGGAATTTACTCGAAACTTCATTACCCGATTATATGTATGTATCAACATTTTCCTAGTGGTTACTACAGAAATAACAGTATACTGTAGTTTCAACATGATTCATCTTTCCGACTTTAACCGTAGGTAAGTATACTAGGTACTACATGCTGTCATGTTTGAAGCGAGATCCCAAGGTCGCGACGTAATGAAATAACATCATGTGTAACTAACTACGCATTACGACACGGTAACTTACCGACACGCGAAAACCGTTATGCGTCGTGTTATTTCATACGTATGGACCACAGTCTGAGTTGTATACGTAATACTTGTTGAAACATACGCATTTCCGTGTATAACATCGTTATATTTTTCTCAGTGTAGGCGATGTCTTCCTGTGGATACCAAAGGAATCCTTGCGCAAAACTTTTGCGAACACTGGACTATGCGGATGTGGTTTATCTCGATCTGACTGAAGAATTGCTGTTCGCATACGATTCATCTTCGGTCTACGCAAGTATGATCATGTATCTGAATTCAGGACACAATTGACTTATCCTCCGTGTGTTGCAAACGTACTATATGAGTATTGCTTGAGCTTCCGTTGGAACGCGTCCACGTGTCTGGATAGAGCGTCCTTTTTAAAAACGCTTGCGCGCATTGCTTACATTAAAACTTTCTCAATCGGCGATGTACTCCTTCGACTAAATTTAAAACTACGTCTTCGCCGTCCTGTCTTTTTGATCTCTTAGAGCCATTATCTTCTCACGGCCTTTAGGGAATCCGGCTTCTGGGAATCTTTTGAAAATTGCTACCCACAGGAAAAACGTGCATGGTGCAAAGCTTTGGAATGGTCTCCCGGTTAAAACAACGAACTCACCTTCTATAGAGCCCTTAAAGCACGTCCTAAATAATTTTACGGTATATATAGGTCATCAGTCTTTTCCTTTATCCTTCATCACTCTATTCAAAAATTTCTCTTCCTGCTCTTATATTAGTATTTTTATATTCTTTGTACCTTTTGGCCGATCCCAATACTTGTTTTATTTATATATGGTTCGTAAAACTGACACATAACAGAACACCAACAAAGTTTTGACGCTGGGAAATGCCGCGTATATGGATTGTTGACAAATAAGTAGATACTAAGCGTTAGATATATGTTGGAGTGGTAGTTCTTTGTAACCAGCGCGATCGAAACTTATTGAAATCGGTTACCTCACTTATGAAGGCTCGGATACGCATTAAAATCGATGTACTGGATGTGGTGTTAGCGTTAAAATCTAAGAATTCCATGGACAGTACGCCGCACCAACAAATCCAACCTAGAAGAACTAGGCATCCAAGTGAGGCTCTCAACCGTGTTAATGAAAAGGGTCCTGCAGTACGTTGGTCATGTTGCCAGGAGAGATTATGAAAATCTGGAGAAAATGCTTTCTGGAGGTCAAGTGGAGGAAAGAAGAAGCAGAGGCATATTTTCGGCCGAATGGAATAACCTCATAAAAGAAGTAACAAATGGGTCAATACAATCTGCGACCCGCCATGCAGAAGACAGGTCGAAATGTAGGAGCCTAGTAGGCAAACTGTTGTCTAGTGGCCACGATCCTCAGTAATGAGGGAGCGACGAAGAGGAAGACCTCACTTATATAGGAGACTGACCCTTCTGTGCAACGAATATATTCAGTGCTAAATATACATTTGTTGCACATCTAGTTCTTTGCTTATACCAAACAATTGATGAGATGAAATCTATACGGTTTCTTGTACGCTAATTTTAGCCTCTCCGTTCTGCGCTTCTAACAATCGGTTCAAGCATCGCTTTGCTTACGTCCCCTAACATTCGTATATGTATAATGAAATCTGCCCCAAGCACATAGGGGTGTGTGAGTAGGCCAATGCCTGTATTGGCCGTCTACGCCTGCCAATAGGGCGGCTGCGTCGCGGCGCCGGTCACTCCATATTCCCCGCCCAAACAGGTCGCTGGCGCCCGCCCACACAATGCAACTAAAATCGTAGGGCGTGGGCGGCCTCAGCATTCGCGCATATATGCGTCACGACGACCATCGATTTAGTTAACGCAACTTTTCCGGTTGAATACTGCAATCAAAAGTGAAAAAAGCGCAACTGACATTTTGACAAATATACTTGGATATTTCTAGGAAAGCGTCCAAGGAAGAAAAGCGTATATTAAAATGATTTTATAAGTTTACTAAGATGAAAAGAAACATTTTATATCGTTTAATGTCAAACGACTTAAAAGAAGCAATCGTTGCATATTTTCAATGAATTGTTGTTATAATAAATAATATTTATGTTGTTTTTTTTGCTTAATTGAAGAGTAAATAATCCAAAATAATTGAATAATGAATTCAATAAAGGGAAAATGAAATGTTCTCGATAAGATGTCCCATATGTTGACAACATACATCGTTTTCGCTACCGGTGTATAAGGGATAGTTAGTCGGAATCGTGTCGTACCACAAACGGTTGATAAACACAAACTTTTGTCATCTCAATTGACATAATTATTATCAAAATCGGTCCGGTAGTTGCTGAGATAGAGCGTCTTGGAAATTTAGTGATATTAGGAGTTTATGAGGCGATAGAAGGTCGTCAGGCGAGTGAGCTCTTATTCAACTGTCGCGAAAGAAAAACAGATGATGCGTAAAAGAGACGAATAGATGTTACGAAGAATGTTCCAAAATTTCAAATGCAGCGGCCGCTTTTATATTGGAAACGAATTAAAAGATAACTCCTCATGAGTCCGGTTTTCACTCCGGAATTGTTTAGCTAAGGGTTAAATAAAAAAAATAACAAGCTAGAGATAAATTACTGTCAATATAGATGCGAAATTTCAGTGAAATCGGATGAGTAGTTTATAGGTTGTAAAATTACTACGCTATAAGATCAACGAAAGGCTTTTGATCAGGAGATTAAGAAAGTTCTAGCTATCAACGTGAGAATACCACTCACGGTAGCCGACTCGTCACTGTAGGAAGAAAAGTACCTAGCTGCTGACTCGTGGGCGACCGTAGGTACAAGCGTCGTAACCGACTGATGGGCGGTCGCCGCGGCGCCGCTACATTTATAGAGCGAAAGCTCGTTTCCGCTGCAACATATACGGAAACTTCCGGTACATCTCTTTATTTAAATTTACCACCGGATCTGATAGCTCCCGAACACGAAATTATAAGGGAAATTAACTTGGGAGCTTGTATGGCACCATAGTGTGTGTTATTATATATGTATGTATGTATGTTTGTATGTGTATATGTGTATATATGTATGTAATTACCCCTTTATCATATATATTTGTATTAATATGTGTACTATTTTATGCCATTATCTTAGCGTTAGTATTGAAAGTAGTCTATTAGTCAGTACTACTCAAAAACAAAGGCTATATATTTCGTATGCCCAGATACAGGCTGTTCGGTCTAGTTGGGCATTCGTCTAGAATGATCGTATGGGTTGTGTTCATTTTCTTATTGCTTATATAAATAGTTACAAATCATATCTGTACGATCTCACTGTTAACTCTCTACCAAGTTGTAATAAATAAATAAATAAATAAATAGCGTACCTTGATTTTATTTATAATAAAATTGTCATATTTTGCTATATTACGTGCTAAACTTGATTGAGGTTGCTATATTATGCGATGCTTTAAACCTTTTTTGAAAAGTTTTTCTGAGTTATTTTATTTATTTTATGAAATGTCCCCCCGAAGAAATATTATAATAAGCCCACAGTTTTCGGGCAAGTACCTACAAAAAAAATATACAACTTACATAAATGACTCTCTGCAAGAAAATGGTAGCCGAAAAAAGGGTATATTTCAAATTACACAGTTATTTGAGTAACAATATGACGGCAATATTGATGGCACAAAACAGTAAAAAAGAAACACCCACGAAATATCCGTTGAAAAGCTGACATTTGGGGCAAAATCCTTGAACTCGATTGAAGCTTGGTCCAAATCTCAGTCCAAATCCGTCAATAAACTGACATCCAGTGTCGCCAACGTGTCGATTTGCGAAATTTACAATACTCTCAATTTCGCAAATTCAACAAAACGCTAGACTACGCCAGTAACAAGGGTGTTTGGGACGGCCGCTGTCAATTTCGCGTGTTTTGCAAGTAATATTTTATGCAAAAAACGGTTGTTTTATCGTTTCTCGATGTCCCGTCCCGGAATTAGGTCGACCTGTATGTAACTATGTAATGGAATCTAAGATAACTAATTTAACCATCTTCCAAGGATCGTAGCGTCATGAAAATTGGCAGCTGTATGTAGTTCTGATGACAATACAATAATATGGTACTGTCGACCTGATCTGATGATGGAGTCGGAAGATATGAACTGGAACTTCATGATGGAACATCGTATCATAGCTGTGTTTGGACTTGTTAGAAAAGTCTTGGAATGAACTTTGACCACGATTAGGTTTCAAGGTCTGATGATGTGGTTTTTACGTGTATTTATAAAAGCGTGTTTTTAGTGTTTTTTTTTACACGCTTTTATTACTTCGATCTCTTGTCCCGGAAATGCATCGTTTTTACACGATTGTTAAAAAAAGAAGTGTTATGTATTTCGGATTCATATATGTATGTTTTCCGTTTCTTTATTCCACCATTACTTCTTAAGCTTGAAGTGTGCGATTAGAAGTGTGTGGCGATGTTAGAAATGTTACGTCATCCCGATAGTCATAGAGTACGTGCCGCGTTCCCTGGCTCTCAAATAAGGAGAAAGCAGCGTCTTCAATATAAATCGCCGAGCTACGCTTTGGCGTAAGAGACAGTCATCATTTGACAGTTTAGTTTTTTCGTTCTTCCTCTTCGCGGTCGTCAGGAATAAACCCGGTAGGTCGAGTACAAAGAGAAGTATTTGGAATACAAAGAGAAGTTTTTTGAATAAGCGTTTTTGGTGCTTACGAATTTATAACACGACTGCCCAAATAAAGGAGTGTTATGTGTTTAGGATTCATGTATGTATGTTTTTCGTTTCTTTATTCCACCATAACTTTAATATCTCGTGTTTAATATAAAATGAAAAGTCTGATGGAGTACATTTCGGAAATATATACGTATCTATACGGATCAATACACAAACCACAAATATTTCATAGAAAACCTCTTTATGACTTGAGCACTGAGGGCAACCGACCAAAGTTCGGCGGCAGCGCAGCGGCGCGCGATCGTTTCAAGATACCTGCAACAGGACGCAGGACGAACTTTGTTCTCTTGCAAAACGTGCTATTCAGCGCGACCATTTTATTTTAATATTTCTAAATACAACAGTTCACTTTTTGTAAGTGCAGTCGTGTTTTTTATTTTATTAAATTATTATTCCTGTTAGTTATTTACTCAAGAGGACCGTGAGTCCCCAGAAATAAGATAATAGTGACTTATAAAACTAATTGTAATTAGTTTAATGAGTTTTTTGAAAAATATAAGCAAGAATTTTTAAAAAGTTTCTAAGTAATCCCTCCATAAGGAACCAATTTAAAATTTGGACTCCAAAAATTTGCTCATCGCCTTAGACATTAAGGCTTTAAACTGACTTCGAAAACTTTCAGGCGCGTTTACTCCTACAATGTAAGCGGTGAGTGTGTTTTATTTTAATTTCATAAATTGACTAGTTAATGCTCTAGGACAGCACTCAGCCACATTTTTTATTTAGGCCCTAAATTAATTACAATTAATTAAAACGTGAGAGCGCTCTGAGAGTTACGCTATATATGCTTTGCCTTAACACCCTTATACCACCACTGCGTAAATATAGTTATTCTGTGCTAGCGCTGCGATAGAGCATTTAGTATGCGCCTTAGCCGGCGCAACCGGACATAGAATCTGCGCTTGACGCTTCGTCAATGCTGGATTTTTATTGTTACAAACCCTACAAAATTGACCCCGCCTATTTTTTCGCGTGTACGCCCATTTAGGATATATTTCTGAGGTCTCATGTCGCCTTAAGTGTATTTGTAATTTTTTAGTTTTTCGGGAGTTTTTCGACATTTTCACAGCCCGGTGGCTTAGTGGTTACACGGACCGGTGGCATAGTGGTTAAGTTCACCTGAACTTAAATTGTAAGCTCTTGGGATCGATTCCCGGATGGGGCACCATTTTTCGTTGGGATAAAATTAACATAATTTTATATCAATGCTGTCGATCGAATGCAACACACACTTGCACGCATACTTCATGCACACATATATATACTTAAATACTTCGAAGTATGGTTGGTTTGAAGACACTGTCTTATGATTATAAACCCTCCCATTGAGAAATTTCACAATAAAGAGTAGTAGTGTTCCAAGGTATAGAAGTCTTCTCTACCTACTTTAAGGACACGGCAGAAAAACAACGGTTTATAAGCGCAATAAAATTGGTTGTAGCCATAATAAAAGTGCGGCGATTACTTTAAACAGCAGACAGAGCAGTAACGCGCACTGAATTGATAAAATTGACATAAAATTACGAAAAAATGGGGCACACTCTTGCGACACCGAAACGGTGTTGGTTAACTGAGCGTGTCGCAAGCGCAGGTCCGTGACACGCGGCCATATTGGAATTTTATCACGAGCTTTGGGTTCCCACACCCACCCGCTGCGCTTGGGGTGCAGTAGGGATGCGAGTCGCATTCTCGCGATTATCGTACGGTGCGTCCGGATTTTTATGAATGAGGCGCGCGAGTCGTTGACATCTCGCCAAACAGCAAATAAATTTACGTTTATGGCCATTGTGCGGCGGTCCGTGCCTTTGTCACGAAATACCAGATGAAATGGGTCGCGTTCCGCGGCAGCCGCCGCACAGTGTACCGTTTTTATTTTCGGTATTTATGCAGTTTAGCAAACTCTTCTACATTGAATATGTTTTAATGATTCCGATCTCACTGATTCCGAATCTGAATCCAAGAAATATTTGCTCTATCTTTATAAATAAGCGAGATATGGACGTTTAAAGAAGCGTCAATCACCTATTTATAAAAAGTGGAAGGTTTAGTTTTTAAAAAAAACAATCATAAACATCTATTTGGCGTTAGTTATATAAAATATATATGGGAGAGCTAGCCGAATCCGTACAACTGTTTTTTCTATCTGTATAAATATGTGAGATATAGACGTTTAAAAAAGAGTCAGACACCACGATAGAAGGTATTTAGCCGAGGAGCCGAGTTGAGAGATAAAGTTGGATGACTTCATCGGAGCACTTTTAAATCGGTTGTAAAGTGGATTAGCCCATTTGCCAAGTTTCAGACATTTTTTCTTAGTTCTCATCTCAACCCCCTGAAAACCTGACTTCTCTGTACCTACTTATAGATGAAAACCGCATCTCTATCGATGTAGTAATTATGAAGACTATCCGTCACACACAATAAGTCTTTTATATAGCGATAAAAAATTGTATTGGTGATGATCATGCGATAACATACAATAACAATAGCTCCAGTCAAGTTATACACCTCGAAAGCAGTAGGTCTGACAAAGGCCAACCGATAGACACAAAGGAATTACGAAAGATGCATCCTGAGGTAAATGCTTGACCAAGCTAGAAACCTGCTGCATAGAAAAGAATATGCAAGTTTCTAGAAGGAAAGATAATCACAAGAAAGATTACGACATGGGGATAAATCACTACGGTCACTCGCAAAAAGTCACCACATATACAATTCATAATCCGTTCTTTCGTGTCGCTTATATGAAATTAAACACTGTGCGCCGCAACGGTTGGAATTTTTTCGACGTTAGACCATTTTCATGGGAAAGAGCGCCGCGCGACTCAGCTGCGATCGTAGGAATGCGGTGCCGAAATGCTGCAGTCGTACATTAGTAATAACTACATACGATCGTTTTGTTGTCAACTTCAAAATTCGGAGGACAAAACAGCGGGAATGCGATTTGAATCTGGCCCCACCCAAAGTTTTGAAGAAATAGTTTCAAGAAATAAAACGCACTCTGATGAAACAATATAACTTTCATTTCCAACCAAGATGACCGGTCTTTTCCTATATAATCTGATCAGTATGAATGTGCCATTTTCATCTTGCGGAGTAAAACACGCCGATAATTGCTCTATCTCCCTCTTTCTTTGCCAAAATACAGATTCATTTCAGCAAGCCCGCTCTTCTTTTATCCTCCCCTCATGCAGGAAACACTATTGGTAGTCATCGAGTGGGTCAACAAAGGCGCGCAATAAATTATAGTACCTAATCAGTCCACTCAATTTCAGATTCGTTTGAAATTTTACTACGTGCACACACAATGCTCCGGCACATTTCAAACCCTTTTTGTCCATCCGAACAACCGACTCATCGCGATGAGCACGGAGCAAACGGTCGGAACGTTCACGTAGTATGCGCATCACGCTCGCGCGGAGACGGTAAAAGTCTTTGTTTCTATATAAATAAAATTTCAACGTATCAAGAGCATTGGAGATACTCAATGTTTAAAAAATAATAGTGAATGGTTTGAAAAAAAAACCATAATAAGAGACTTCAAAGAAGCTAGTCCATATTACGTGACGGTAATTTGATAAGATTGCAACATTATCTATTTCTTCTGGTGCTATACCCGCTAACGAACGTTAGCTGTCATATTGGCTATTACAACTTTATTGGCCGCCGGTCAACGTGGTATATTTCTGAAACCTTTTCCCTAGATTACAGAGCTAAGAGGTTCTTCATCGTCCCGGACCTCTTCTTCCGGATATTTTGCCTCGAGTTATTAGTTACATAAATTGAAAATCTCTCAAGATGACGCAAGACATGAGCGAACTATTCGAGTTTGCTGATCTTTATAGTCGTCGATAATTTTATGTTCTTGCTCAAACGCTTTAAGTCATATTTATTTTTGACTTGACTGTCACCTCAGGTTATATGTAGTATCCATCGATAGACCTACAGCTTTCTTAATAGCGTGTCTGTGACCAGCTTTCCATTCCATATAATATTATTGAAGTCTGATCTTAATTGATGTTTCTTACTCAGAATACATTTTCATCTTAAAGAATGCATTTTTCAATGTTATTTTTCCTTGCTCATATCTTAGTTGTCGTCCAAATTGCAGCAAAGGCAAATAATATCATCTGTCTTTTCCAGTCCATTTCCGTGAGCTTTATCGTTAAGTGTATTTACGGGTACTTTACGGACGATCATTTACTTGGTCTTTGTGGTTTTCAGCTTCAACCTATATTCGTCACATACTCTTGCAAAAGTGTCAATGGAACTGGAGATCTTCGGACTACTGGCGATTACAGTATATTCTGGATATCTTATATTGTTGATTTCGTATGACCATTTTGGGATGTAACATTACTACGTGATAGTTATTCTCTTTATTTAAATTACAGAACTATTGACCCGCCCCAGTGTAGAAGAACCTAACTGCTGGTTAAGGACTGTTTTGTCTCCTTCGAGGCTGTGGGTCTTGGTACTTTGTCCTGGCGCTCTGGCTTCTCTTGAGGGTTTCACTCATTCTTCTTATTCTGTCTCTTTCAGCTGAATCGGGCCACAGCCATCGGACCATAATTTAGGAACTGCTGGATAATGCGATACTTTTGCGGCTGCGATTGTTTGTTAATAATAAAAGACCGCCCTGCCGCTGTCTCGTCCCAAATACCGATCCGTTGCGTCGGTTCGCTACGAACGAACGCTTTCACAATCTCCTCTGAGGCCTGTGCGCGCAGCGTCACAGATTAGGAAGAAACGTATTTTAGACCAGATGCGCCATGCCTTCGCCGACTTAAGCTGATGCTACTCCACTGTCTACAGTCAGTAGCTTCTCTTAAAACAAATTGAAGTCCAAGCGAGTGACGTCACGAGTCCTAAGGACTCACATAAGGCCGCCATATAGCCGCTAATCCGCCGATGCAGATATTCAAACGAATATTTAAACAGATATTCAAAATTTGCCAACCCCCCCAATCCCACCGCGCCAACCAAAGGCGTTGGCCAAGATGTATCCCTCTGCTCACTTTCCTCGCACCCCCCGCATCACTCTGCCGCTCGAGAGTGCACTTACTGTTCTAACTCGGTATACTGTGGCTACTCAATGGAGTTCAAGAACGCGATTATAAAAGTTACAGCGGGGCTTATATGCCTAGCCGGTGAAACTCGACGTGGCAAAACAGCCATGCGAAGGTACGATCGCTACTTCGAAAGCCGCCGAGCGGATGGGTGTCTATTGTTGGAATTAGTCTAAACTTCTAGTGTAGTAAACTCTGACTTAACTAGTAGACATGGCTTCCTACACTTAAGTGCCTCAATAGTTCTGTAATTTACATAAAGACAATAACTATCATGTAATAATTATGTGACATCCGAAAGTGATCATACGAATTCCGAAAGTGGGGTCAAGGTTTTTGACGTAAACATCGACAATATAAGATATTCAGAAGATATTGTTATTACCGGAAGCGTGGAACATCTCCAGCGCCATTGACAATGTTACACGAGTATGTGACGAATATAGATTGAAGATGAAAAATACAAAAACCAATTACATGATAGCCATCAAAGTACCACACTAGTGAGGGCCTATTGTTGAAATCGGTCTAAAATTCTAGTGTAGTAAACTCCATTATGATTAAATGGACCATAGGCAAATTTGGCACGCTAAACTTTTCAATAACAGACCTCCTGCGCACTGTAGCCGATTCTGTGTTCGACAGCAACTTCTGCAAAGATATGACTTAATCGCGATTGAAACCACCTAATTTGGGCATTTGGGTGGACTAATATCCATCGGGTGCTGAGAAATGTGTCGGAATCCACGTGGTAATCCGAAACTCGTCGTAAGAGAGACACTGTCTTTTGTAGAGTGTATTGCTAATGAGTATCTCTCGATTAAGGATAACGCCACACGCAATGTAAATTGCCTGCAACCAAGGGCTCGACTAAAAGCCTGCACAGGAAAACCATTTCTGTAGCAAATCTACGTGAGCTAGCAATTTATACTATTTTTACTAAAGAAGCTCTACGAATTTTATCACAATTAGAGTTCGGCAACATCCCATGACAAAGTTCACCGGCGTGGCACGCGGATCAAGACCCTTTACAACCATACGATTATACCCATTAGAATATCTTCCAGGCCACTAGTGTGTATTTAGGTTAGGCTTAAACTGTTAAATCGGTTGCCTAATGATCTGAAGAAACAAATAATGGTATTGTATTCCTGCAAGCTAAAAGGTCAAATGGACCTGCCCTTCCTTTGCTTCTCTTCAACAACGCACATCAGATATAGTCTTTTAGTTGCGAGACCAGTACCAGTCGGACCTTGCACTAACGTTTAATTTTTTGCTAATTTCGATAATTGTTTTCAAAGCAAAACGATGCTGTGTAAGACTTCTTCTTGACCCTCAACCTATTCTGATGAAGTTGGCAGAATGAATCCAGTAGAAGACATCGCTTGACTGTGGTTTTGTAAGTGTCTATTACCTACCTCGCAATTTTTGCAACTATGATAGTCGTAAAACAAAATTTCTGTTCGTGTCGTATCTGCTGTGATTGCACCCGACTCTTTGATTAATCTGTGCTGGCGCACATATTCTGGCGGTCGCTCCGAGTTTACATGTCTCGTTTCGGCTGGTGATAGCTCCAATTATATCGTTGGTAGGTACTATCACGCGGCTATTGCCCCCATCTCGCTGTTTGCCATTAATTAGACCATTTTTACATACCTCTATATCGATTACATACATAACGACAATTATCTAATCTGTCAACGGGCGAGTGCTGAATAGACTGGCGCCGCGGCGCGCGCGCCTGGTCAATCGCGGAATGTCATATTTTTGGATTTTCACGATGTGATAATGACTCGATGTCATTACAACTATATTCGAAAACATTATAGAATAATTCTTGCAAAATCTGGAACGCGTTTCATAATTAGCCAGCTTCTTCAGTCTGATTGGCAGTCGAACAACATTTATTTAGAATATTCTTATGTCATAGTTTTTTTCTATTATGGACAAGTATGATAGCGATTGTAGAATACATGCATCTCATAAAAAGCTTTGAGAAAATAAGGGGTTCGTCTTGAAAATATGGAAATTTATTGTCGTGAGAATTAGTGGATGTTTCTATATCGGTCAAACTCTGATCGGAGAATCTAGTAATTCGGTATATAGATATGTATTTCTATATCTTGATGATTGGAAGTCCTCAATTCAGCATGAATTATCCATGCTGATGTCCTTGTGTCAAAAATAAATATTGGCTTATAAAAAAAGAAATATGAAAAACTCTTAAACTGATTCACGGAAATGAAACTTTCATATCGTCGTTAAATTGACACACTGGCCGTTTTTTAATAAAATGTATTCTTCATTTTCACCTCTTTCTTTATTAATCGTGATACTCCATATTATTTAGTAAATAACGACAGTGACTGGCGCCATCGGCTGTCGCGCTGTCAGCAAGCCCCGCGGCAATCGTTGAATGAACTGCCACGCATTTGCGGTCCATTCAAGACTGTACGACAACCGGACGTGACGTCACCGGCATACGATAGATATCTCACGGTGTGTGCGTAGCTGGACATGCACTCAAAACTCGAGTTTCGATGATGATAACAACAAATCCAAGCATGTGTGCATGATTTATCTGTGTGTGCGTGAGGCGCGCGCGCGTTTTTTTTTTGTTGTTTGTTTTGTTTGTTGATTTTGTCGCGCCGCGGCGGGGCCCCCTTTCGGTCTGGGGCCGCCTCTTATCATCGTCTACTGAAACCGCTTTTTTTGGCGCGCGTTTGACCTCTCTTCGATTTATTAAATTAAATAAACAGCGCCATCTAGCGGCGATGGTTCGAACTACGCTGCAAGCGAGGCGCAGCGCCGCCTAGCGGCGGAGATCCCTACTATTTTGGATGGAGTGCTGGCGCTCGGTTCTTATCTTGGCTGAGCGCCGCCGCGCGGTTCGCGTTTTAGCTACGCCATTCATAGTAATTCAAACCGTCGCCGGGAGAGGGCCCAGGCTGTTCAGTTCCATCATTTTTCTATTTTTTCTCAGCTGCTCTTCACACTTGGTGAGTGTCAAAACGGCTGACATGTGAATGCGTCCGGATGACGTCGGCTCGTTTTGAGCCGTTTATGACACAAGGAAAAGAGCGATGGCGCGTATCAATTGCACCATTTGTCCCGTATGGCAGACAGACGAATGCACAAATCAAAGACCGACCCGACAACCTCTAATGATATCTATTTCAACCGTTTTTTTGTGTGAATTTTATTTGTTTTCTGCGAATACAACCGCTTTGGCGTAGACACTATTGACATCTGTGCTTGCTTGCCATTTCGAAAACGAAACAGAGAATTTCTAATTGAGTCATGAAATACCGCAATTTTATTTCTTTTTTGTCCACAGTAATCTATGGGTTCAAGAATGAAGAAACGGGATGCCATCCTTTGTGGCCCTACACAACAACCAAACTGGCCATATACAAAACAAAACTGGCTTTCATAATGATTTGACAGATGATATTTGATATTCTGAGATCATTGTGAAAGCTGATTTTGTACGTATTTCGACGTTCGAGTAAAAATGCCACGCTTCAACGCCATCTACCGCCGAACTACTGCCGCCAAAGGAATCTCTTTGTCATCAGCGTCTGCCTCAATCCACCTACTACGGACTATATTGCGGGCCAAGATAGATATAAGCTGTTTATTAATTTAATGGCAGATCACGGTTTTTTTTGTTAAACAAAAATAGACTTACTTAGATACCTAATAAAATTTGTCCTTTATATTATTTAAATATAATGCATTTTATTTCATAACATTTGCATAGTCATCGTTTTGTCTTTGGTAGGTATTTGTAGAAAGGAAAAAGTTCGATTGTAAAACAATACCTATCTACCTACTGCATGTACCTACCTATAAAAACATTACAAAAAAAAACTAAAGTTGTATGTCGTATTGTATCTATTTAGCAAAATTAACTTTTAGAATCATTTGTGTCACCAAGAATTAGGAATTAAGAATATCAGTGTATTAATAGTATTTACCTAATCGTCTTGGTGTAAAATCCATGTTATTTTTTATATTACTTCATTATTTTAACTAATTTTAAGACATATTAGTAATATTTGTGATTGTTGTGTCATTATTAATTAAAATGTGACAGTAAAAAATGTTATTAAATAATATTGTTTTGCTTTATGTAAGTCCAATAGATATTATACATATTAGCTAGTTAAACTATCTAATACGGCCTCATTATCACTTTGACTAAATTTGTTTAAATATTACCTATACATATGTAGTAGTTGGATAACTGATTAATACAGTCTCATTAATTACGTTGGGTAGTTTTAATATATAATGGCTAGATATTATACATAATATCTAGTAAATATAATTTCTTTGACTGTAACATATACATTTCTACAACAGAATTCGTCAGGAAATTTTAGAGTTGTCAGTAAAACGTTACGCATCGTATTAACCCCTCAAATGAATGGCGATTAGCTCGGGTTGCCTACGGCAAAATGTATATAAATTTATATTTACATTTACATTTACATTTACATAGAGCGGGGTTTACTATAGAGCTATAGCATTACTATAGAGCGGATTACTATAAAGCGGCGCACATTTACATTTATATTTACATTTATATAAATTTATATACATTTTGTATACATTTTGCCAAGGCATCCCTTAAGGGACGCCTCACATTTGAGGGGTTAAAGCCCTACATAATTTGTTTAAAATCTTCCTATAAGATTAACGACTACTTGAACAATAATTATATAGGGTAAAGGCCCAACCATTGGACCACTTAACTTCAAATTGTTATATTTCTTAAGATTAGATTTTTAAAATAAAACTGAGTAAGACTTTAGAATAAGTATTTATTCTTGTATTACAATTACTGAAATTTTTACCAAAATACTTACTCCAATGAAATATATTAAGAGAAAACATAAAGAAATATGGTTCCAATAATTGGACCTTTGGCACGTTCTTTGGACCAGTGAAGTTCTATCATTGGACTTCTAATAATGGTACTTTAAATGGAAATAGAAAAACTATGGGTCCAATCATGGTTCCATTAACAATTTAAACAATAAAATTACATCTAATCTTACTCAATAACAATAAAAATTTTGAAACAAGTCTGCTTGGCAACAGTTTTTAAAAGGAAAAAGAATCAACCCCTTCGAGTTGTAACATATTGTTTCATCATTATTTTTAGTTGTAACAACTCACAAAAAAATATATAAAAAGCAAAAAAAATAGTATTTTTGAACATAGTGCCATCTAGTGACATCTCCTACATGTTGGACACACATATTTCTTCGTTCCCTTTTTCACTCCGGCGCAATCTTCATGTACCCAATCCTTGCATGTGAGACATTGTATCATCCCTTCCATTGCAGCAAATTGGCACAACTTGCAATACCACTCTTCTTCCTCTGTTTTAGTAGAGTTATTTTTATTTCTTTGGCTGTTTTTAGTTTTAATTTCTTTGACTTCTTTTTTGTTTTTAGCATTATAATTCTTTTCATCTTTTTTCATTTGGAATTTTACTTTCATATCAAGTTTAATTCTTTTCGCACGTTGAGTATCTTCTAAGCCATTTTTGTACGGTGACGACGTCAGTTCGACTGATGTTTGGCTTTTTCGGCTCTTTTCTTTCAATCGTGAAACAATTTCCTTAGCTCCAGGGGAGATTTCTGATATCATATAATTAAAACTTGTGCTTGCTTTAGGGGATGATGGAGTGGTGAATGTAGACGATGATAGTAATTTATTCGACAGAGGATCGGACTCATCAGTGATTCCCAGAGGCGTGAGAGTGATAGAATTATTTTTTTTAAAAAGCGATGGCGACGATACTTGAGCTTCGACGAATTCAATATCTTGACTGGAAGTATTTTCAATATTCGATGATGAAGATGTTTCTGCTTCGAATAACTCTAATCCTTGACTGAGCATGCCATCTACAGATGATGTTGGAGAGGCTCCTACTTCGATATATTCAAGTCCTTCATTAAGCGCCTTTTCAACTGCAGGGTTTTGATTTTGATTAGAGAACGCTGACATATTTTCTCTTTCCTCTACTGCAATAAAATCGTGGTCTTTAAAAACGTGTCTGTCAAAGGGGTATATGCCAGTTTTTGCAAATCCGTTAATTGCCGTACCTACAGAAGCTGCTCTTGCATATGCTTTACCAAACAGCATTGAGATTTGATGCTGAGTTACGCATCTTCCTGGATTAGCTCGAAGCCACTTCTCTGTCTCGTCTATCATGTAAGTACTTAGAGGTTTGAAGAATGATACGTCTAGAGGCTGCAGTTTATGCGAAGTGTGCGCGGGTAGGGAAAGCATTACAACACCATGCCTCTTAGCATAGTCTAGTGCTTCAAGGTTTTTGGTGTGGGTGGAGTGTCCGTCGAGTATAAGAAGCACTTTTTTATCCAGCGATGGTTTTACAGCTTCAACGAAATTTCGCAGCCACAAGTAAAATATGTCCTTATTTATATAACCGCTTTTCTCATTGTAAGCGAATGTCGTACCGGGCGGTGCTCCATCTTGAAGTTCGACCAGAGCTCGTTTTCGTTTAAATATGATCAATGGTGGAATAAATGCACCGGCAGCACTAGCGCAACATACAGCTGTTGTTGTGGTTCCACGCTCACCGCTTGTTATGGAGCCTACTTGGTGCTTGCCCTTTTTAGCAAGGATTTTTCGTGGTTTCTTCTGAACAGTAGACAGGCCCGTTTCATCCATATTAAAAACTCTCTGTGCCTCATTAATATTGTGATTCTCTAGAACGCTCTCTAGTTTATCAAAAAAATCGTTGACAGATTTCTTGTTGAATGGCGTGGCTCGATTGAAAGAAGTAGCCCTTGGCTGGCGTAGAGATAACTGTGGGTGTCTTTTCATAAATGAAACAAACCATTTTTTGCCTGCCATTTCTTTTTCTTGGTTGAATCTGTGTTTGATGTTACACTTATTGGCGAGTTTGAAAGCAAGGTGGCAAACATCATCTCTCGTTACCCCGAATTAACATGCCTCTAATTCAAGCACATGCTTTACGAGTTCTTGTTCTAACTCTGCTGTCAAATCGGAAGATGATCCGGGAATCTTAATATCTTCTTTGGAATACTTGTTACACCCATCCAAGCGTCTTTTAAGAATTGCCTTAGGGATGCCGAACATACGCACGGCAGCGTTTAGGCCAACTTCTTTGTTGCGAAGTGCAAGAAGGGCCAGGCGCATACTTGGCTCGTTCCATGCGTAGTATGGGCCGCGCGTTGACATTCTGATAATCAAGAAAATTATAAATTACTACTAGTTTGTATAAAAGTAATATATAATAAGCCTTCATTGGACCGGTCCATTGGTAGTCCTTTAAAGTGGTCCAACAAAGGTGCCATTGCCGTTTTTCGAAAAAAGATTATTTAACAAGTAATCCAAAAACTTTATGGAAAAAAGTACATACACATTGGGTAGAAGATTTATCATCAATAATATAAAAACAAAAACAATATTAAAAAAATGAATAAAGTAAAACTTACGCTCAAGTTTCTCGAACATCGACGTTGTATGGACGGCCTCGTGAACACTCGGACGCACGGCCTACCTCGATCGCTGCGCGAGCGGCACTGAGAAGCGTGCAGTGGGTAGAGGGGACTATCGGACGCCATAGCAACTAGTTCAGCGCGTTAGGGGACACGTGGTTTCTTAGAAACTTCGCCGGTCCATTTGTGGCACTGGTCCAATGATTGGGCCTTTACCCTAATTCTACGAAAACACATTTTTTTTGTTACCTCACCTATTTTCTGTACTTTTTGTTAATCTAATTTTCTCTTTTATGTGTCATCTACCAAAAGGAGCAATCAACAAATTTGGAGAAAGAAAAAAAATAATGTTATCATAACATGACCGAAAAGTGACTGGGTTTTTTTTTGCGGTTTTTTTCAGAGGACAAACTCATAGAATCGGTCGGAAAAAATAAAATTATCTACTATTATTGTCTATTGACAGCATGTGTATGCAAGCTCAGCATGAGTATGCAATTATATTTACGATTTTTTTATTGGATTACATAACTGGTTGTCTTCCAACGTTTCTCTGGCCTGTCCTAGGGTCTAAATTTAGAATGTCATGTAGGGAACACCTTCTCGCCTGCTTATGTGGCCCGCCCCTATCCACTTAGATTTTGCGATTCGACGTGAAGACTCTCGTCGAAGACCTTCGGACGGCTCCTAACGAGTCGGCTACGATCCCGCAGTGTAATGCCCAACATGGAACTCCCCGTGGCTCTGCGCAGCTCTTCGTTTTTTATTGATGGGTTCTCTATTGAAGGTATCGATCATTGAAGGTCCATATGTCCTTTTAAAATCAGTTGCGCATCTTTGAATTGAATTTATTTCCGTTACATTATGTATATGTTTAGGAATAGTAACATTGGTAACTATTTGTAAGTAACAATATATAGAATTATAAACATTGGTAAGTATGTAAAATCCTAAATTTTTTAATCCTTGACCTGCGTAGATTCGTTTCATGTAAATAGTTTAACCTCTGTGTGTTGTGAAGTAGTTTTTTTTTCCTTTTTTTATTAAAAGTTGTTTATTTCATCCTTTTTAAGGATGTCACTAATTAAAAAACACCCTGTATATAGTAACAGATTGCTTAACTCCATAGTACATTTTAGCAACCCTTCTTTGCCGGCGAAATACAGGTGGTGCTGACAACAATAACGGCGAAACTAATAGTAGATTATTTGGTTACCTATAATAGCATTGGTAATAAATGTTTATTTTACTGAATGGTTATAATTCTAACAAGTTTAAGCGATGATAGTAATATTAACATTAAATTATTCGTGCCATGTATCACAATTTGTATAAAGGCTGATTACATCAGAGAAATAATACAGAGAGATGGAATGCCATCTATTAGTCTATCTAATTTAAGCGCGTAATGATTACGCGTTGAAACCTATATACCAAATAAAAAATAAAAAAACATATTTATGTAAATATTATTTAAATAATAGTAGTTATGATTTAAAAACTCATTTGTTATTATCTTATTATTCTATTTCGTTGTATGCTACCGTATAGGCGTGTTTAGAGCGCCTTTTAAAGTGCGTCCCCATACTGATATACCACGAACGCCGCCGTATTAAATATAAGAGAATATTAATCTATGTTTGGAACTATGCGGAACGCATACGCATCTAAACATTGCGATCCGAAGTAAAATCGTGGCTGCCAAATCATAGTGCTGCATTGAAGTAAGATCTGCTTCTTCGTCAATGCTAATGTCAAGGAAATCACAGATGACTTCCTTGCAAATATGTCATATATGTATTGTTAGAATAGCGAGTGGTGGGAGATAGGCAAAGAGGGTTGGGGGGGGGGGGGCGAGAACTGCTTAAAACCCCCGCAGTTCTTTAACAGAACAATTAGGAAGGCTCTAGCTACATTGTAGATCTTGTGGAACCAGCACTGTCCTAAAGATTGATTGTCGACCAGCCTTTGAGATTTGATTGTCGACCACTGGGATACCTTAACCGTTTTAAAAGATTAAATGCTAAAGTTCATCTATCTGGCCGAGATAATCGACACAATTATCTCGCATATAAAAGTATTCCGTTTATTGTGTGCTTTGTTTGGTATAGTGTGAGGAATAAGTCGCGCAACCCAAAATTCAAATGCGTAGCACAAAATAATTAAAAAAATAGTTGGGGAAGTCGGAATCATACGAGTGGCAACACTGTTCCCTCTTTTTCGACTTGAAAGTGTTCGGAACTCGCCAGTACACGCGGTTCGATCCCTGTTACGGTTTATATGTTAAAAGTTCGACGTTTGAAAATGCTCAAAGTTCACCGAATATTCGTTGTCCGTATTTATTTTCGCACAAACAAAGTTCAAAATTAATTTCAAACCGAATTTCCGGGAGTACCGGTGCCAAACAAGTCAACAATAAAGCGTTTGGTGGATACATCCAATGAAGTGGGGGAATGTGGCCCAAATCAGGGTAATGGTACAGAGCGCTGTCTGAAAACCCAAGAACATGCATATACGTGCCAAAATCTTTAGCAACCACTTTGCTTAACCAATTCTGTTCAAGAGACCTAACTGCAGTGAAACTCACCACAGAAAAACAAACTGTCCTAGTCCTAGCTTCAGTGTACATGCCGAGCGAGAGCGAAACCCCGTCAGGAGAACTAGCCAGACTGGTGCAGCATTGTGAAGCACACGACTGGGATCTGATCATATCTGCGGACTCCAATGCCCATCACTCTCTGTGGGGAAGCAAAGACACCAACAGAAGGGGTGAGTCCTTAGCAGAATATCTATTTCAAACAAACCTAAACATTATAAACAGAGGTAGGGAACCTACATTTGTAAACTCTAGGTACCAAACTATCATAGACATTACCTTGGCAACGGACGCGGCGGCTGGTTTGATTGAGGGATGGCACGTATCAAACGAGCCATCGTTTGCAGACCACCGCCGCGTCTGTTTTCAAATACGGTACAAGCTAACAGACCCTGTCCCATATCGTAACCCCCGTAAAACAGATATTACAGGGTACACAAACTTGCTAAACAAAGCGCTAGGAGACAAACAACTAACTAACGCAGCACTTAGCACAGAAAACATAGAAACAAACGTACAGATCCTAACTACAACCCTTGTAAGTAGTTTTGAACTGGCATGTCCTGTTGTAAAACCTAAAGACCCAGGAAAAAGCTCATGGTGGGGGCCAGAGCTGGAAAGGCTACGTCGAGGACTCAGGACACTCTTTAACCGAGCAAAAAATACCAGAACCAGTGAGGACTGGGATAAATACAAAATGGCACAAAAACACTACAAGAAGCGGATCAGATTCCGGAGAACAGAATCCTGGCACAACTTCTGTAGTAGCATAAACTCAACGAACCAAGCCGGAAGAATAAAGAAAATCCTAGCTAAAGGTGAGCCCAACCTCCTAGGCTCCCTAAAAAAGGAAGACGGCACTTACACAAACACAGATATAGAAACCAGCTCAGTACTCCTGGAAACACACTTTCCTGGATGTCAAATCACAGAAGATCCTGAGTGGCCGGACGAAAACTACAGCACACCAACAACCCAAGAATGGGAAGTCGCAAACAAGATAGTAACTGCGGACAAGATAAAATGGGCCCTGAAAAGCTTCAAACCATTCAAATCCGCAGGGCTGGATGGCATTTTCCCAGCACTACTACAATGGCAACCAAACCATGCAACAAAATACCTACTACCAATCTATAGGGCCTGCATAGCCTTCAAATACATTCCAAAGGCATGGAGAGAGGCGAAAGTAGTCTTCTTACCGAAACCGGGAAAGGAGGACTACTCACACGCCAAATCCTTCAGACCCATCAGCCTAACGTCTTTCTTACTAAAGACTTTAGAAAGACTGATGGACCGTCACCTAAGGGATGGGGCACTAAGAAATAAACAACTACACCCACAACAACACGCCTACACAAAAGGCAAATCAACAGAGTCGGCACTACACATGGTGGTGCACAAAATAGAATCGGCTCTAACAAATAAGCTGTCAACACTCGCCGCCTTTATAGACATAGAAGGCGCTTTTGACAAAACCATGCACAACAGCATAAACCACGCCCTACAGGAACTTAAGGTGGAACCAGTCACCATAAAATGGATTACGGAGCTGGTTAGCAAAAGGGCGGTCCAGATAGTGATGAATACTACCACAAGAGCAAAGGTAGTTAAAGGATGCCCCCAAGGGGGGGTCCTATCACCACTTCTATGGAACATAGTAGTGGACAGCCTCATAAAAACACTAAATGAAAGGGGCTACACTACTATTGGTTATGCCGACGACCTAACAATAATGATAAATGGAAGCGCAGAAAACATGTTATGTAAAGTCATGCGCTCAGCTCTGCAGATAGTAGAAAAATGGTGTGACGAACATCAATTGTCAGTAAATCCGAAAAAGACAGAACTTATCCTCTTCACCAACAAGAGGAAGTTACCAGAACTACAAGTACCAAAATTGTTCAACACCAAACTCTCCCTATCAAATCAAGTGAAATATCTGGGAGTCATCCTTGATAGTAAACTAAACTGGGCGAGTCATATCGAGGCCAAAGCAAAGAGGGCCTGCCTAACTTTTTGGCAGTGTCAAAGACTAATGGGGAAAAAATGGGGTCTCAACCCAAAAATCACACTCTGGCTATACACATCAGTCATCAGGCCCTCGCTGACTTATGGATCAGTTGTATGGTGGCCCAGAACACAACTGACCACAGTAAAAGCAAGACTCCAGAGACTACAACGCTTAGCGTGTGTAGCAGCCACTGGATGTATGAGAACCACACCATCGGCCGCACTAGAGTACCTCCTAAACATGAGACCTCTGGACCTTGTCATCCAAGAGGAGGCTAGGGCAGCCGCTCTAAGACTAAGAGCAAATGGACTGTGGAAACAAAACACAGAAACACCACACTCAAAAATTCTGAAACGGGCTTTAGAAGAAATTCCTCTTCTGGACGCACCCATGGACAGAATAATATGCCATCATGTCTTTGATCGTAGATACAATATCCAACTCATTCCAGAACCAGCAGATCACTCTGGTACGAATGAAGTAAGGATATACACAGACGGCTCCAAAACCACTCAAGGTACAGGAGCCGGCGTCTTCTCAAATGATCTAAACATCAAAATGTCAACTACCCTAGGCAACTTAAATACGATCTTCCAAGCAGAATGCATTGGCATCACCAGAGCAGCACAGGCAGTCGCAGCCAAAGATGTCGGAGACGTAAGTTTGAAATTTGTCTCCGACAGCGCCTCCGTGCTACAAGCGCTAGCAAATAATACGATAACCTCAGTCCTCGTACTGGAATGCCACAATGCGCTTCAATGCATTGCAGGGTCAAATAAAGTGACCCTGCAATGGATTAAAGGGCACAGTGACTCACTGGGCAATGACGCGGCGGACGAACTGGCCAAAAGGGGATCAAAGGAAATAGTATATGGACCGGAACCCTTGATGCCCATTCCCCAGGCCCAAATAAAAACATGGCTACGCAGGAACACCGAAGAAACCCACCTTACAGAATGGAAAAAAAACGCAGGATGCAGGCAAACAAAGAACGCGGTTCCGGAAGCGTCCAAAAAACTTGCCCGCAACCTCACCAGATTAAAAAGGGACAAAATCCGTAAAGTCATAGGTACTATGACAGGCCACTGTCCCCTAAACAAACACCTGTTTACCATAGGTGTGACAGACAGCCCTCTATGCAGAGGATGCATGGAGGAAGAAGAAACGCCACAGCATGTGCTCATGGAATGCAGGAGCGTGGCAGAGCAACGGGCAAAAATACTACAATCTCCAGCATCTCTCCCGGAGGCCTGTAGCAACCCAAACAGGCTGCTAACCTTCTGGGACAGCCTGGGTTGGCTGGAGTAACATAAATGGAAACATGAGCCACGCACAACGGCCCAATCAAGAGGCCAAGTGCGGGAAAAAGCCCAGCCAAACTAACTAACTAACTAACTAACAGAGCGCTGTCGCTATTTATTGTAACTTTTTACACGACTGCCCTACAAAGGAGTGTAATGTTTTCAGGGTTCATCTTTGTATGTTTTCAGTTTATTTATTTCACCATAACTTCTAAACGCTTGAATCGATTTAGAAGTGTGTGGCATTATTATTATTATTATTTATTATTTAAGAATTAATTACTATAAAACATTGATTAGCTTACAAAAATAATAGGAACCGAATGGCAAAACCTTAACCTTTTGCTTATTTGTTTCTGTCACCCAACTGGGACTAGCCCGTTCTAGGGTGGACAGGACTCCAATATTACATTGTTAGAATCGTTACTTTATCCTGAGTGTCATTAACGTTGTGTGCTAATAACACTGTCCGGTGGCATAGTGATTAGGTCGCCTGATCTTACATTGTAAGGTCTCGGGTTCGATTCCCGGCTGGGTCACCATTTTCCGTTGGGATCAAATTAACGGAATTGCATTTTCAATTATGTAGATCGAATGCAATAACAAGACACTCACTTACAGACATGTTACACGCACACATACATATAGCACGTCATAGTACGGTTGGTTGTAAGAGATTGTCATGTGACAATAAACTCGCCCATTGTGACATTTTCACAGTAAAGAGTATAAACAAACAAACAAACATTATCCAAATATCAGTAGTTCGTTTAAGGGCCAAATGTCCAAATGTCAATAAATTAACATAAATACATCGTGTATAGTGACAAATGAAAGGTCTATTACATTCTGGAAATATACATTATACATAGGTACATATGTACATAAACCACAAAGATTTCATGAGAAAACCGTAATAAACATGGTGGCATAGTGGTTAGGTCGCCTGATCTTACATTGTAAGGTCCCGGGTTCGATTCCCGGCTGGGTCACCATTTTCCGTTGGGATCAAATTAACGGAATTGCATTTTCAATTATGTCGATCAAATGCAATAACAAGACATTCACTTACAGACATGCTACACGCACACATACATATAGCACGTCATAGTAGGGTTGGTTGTAAGAGATTGTCATATGACAATAAACTCGCCCATTGCGACATTTTCACAATAAAGAGTATAAACAAACAAACGAACATTATCCAAATATCAGTAGTTCGTCTAAGGGCCAAATGTCCAAATGTCAATAAATTAACATAAATACATCGTGTTTAGTGACAAATGAAAGGTCTATTACATTCTGGAAATATACATTATACATAGGTACATATGTACATAAACCACAAAGATTTCATGAGAAAACCGTAATAAACATGGTGGCATAGTGGTTAGGTCGCCTGATCTTACATTGTAAGGTCCCGGGTTCAATTCCCGGCTGGGTCACCATTTTCCGTTGGGATCAAATTAACGGAATTGCATTTTCAATTCTGTCGATCGAGTGCAACACTTACAGACATGTAACAAGACACACACTTACAGATATGCTACACGCACACATACATATAACACGTCATAGTAGGGTTGGTTGTAAGAGATTGTCATATGACAATAAACCAGCCCATTGTGACATTTTCATAATAAAGAGTATAAACAAACAACAAACAAATAATAAAAATAATTATAAATATACAATACGTTTACTTTTTGTAAAGGCAGTCTTGGATATTAATTCTTTTTAATTGATGTTTTTGTATGTGTTTCGAGTCAAGTATATTTTTTTCGAATTGTTTTTCAATTTTTGACGAACCGGGTTAAGCGACTTATGACCCATCCTGTAAGGAAGCCTATAAACAGCGAGCTATCCGACTCGTTCCGTGCCTGCCCTTGCCCAATATGGTCCGTCTGAAAATTAGGGCACGCGCCATCGGTCGTTTCTCGCTAAGGACCAAAATACCCGAAACGAGGGACCCAAAAGGAGCATTATGGTTTCCGCGCGCGCAAGCCGCCGTGGTTGTCGCCACCGGTCTCGGTCCTCCCTAATGACGCCGCACTCGCCTCCTAATTGGCCGACGATATCAATTAGTTGCAGCCGATACGGCACGTTTGAGATGACGTCCTCATACCAGCTCGCTACGTCTCTCTCCAGGCTAGAGCGGTCATTCGTATGCACAGCTAGAGTGTCGAGATCGGCAATCGATTTCGTATAAACTATAAACTTTGATTACATTAATCAACAAAACGTAACCTTTTTTCTGTAACATTGATGAGAACAGTTCATATTTATGTTCTCAAGGGTGCTGAACATGGAAACGATAATGAACATGCCAGTTTAGCTCTTGTTTGTTAGTTATTGAAGCTTTTCAGAATTGCCGTTAAAAGTCTATGCACGTAAATGAGTATTTATTTACCTTGTAGTTCTCCCTCGGAGAAAGGTCACTGATGGCGCAATCGCTTGTATTTTGTTGCTGGTGATTCCCTGATGAGCATCCAGCAATAATGAGCTAACATTGATTTACTCCACTTTCCCTGGTCTTCCATGTCCGAAAATTTATTGGTGGGATTCCGCGTTCACCATATTCGTCGCTAACAGCACCACATTTTTTGGGGAAGAAGTCCAAGTGTGAATGTAAGAATTGTAACTTTAAAGACATGTTACATCCCAGTAGCACTGCAAAAGGTTTTACACAAGATCCTTATGGTTTTCCGCCTTATGGTCTCCGAGAAAGTTTTAGCCACTTGAACAACCTACAGCTAATCGGGTATTTTCATGGTCGTTTTCGTGATCAGCGTGGTAGATTTAGTACAGAACGACTGACTATGTTCTTGTTACATTTTCACTGTTAGTGTTATATAGTGTACTAGCTGACCCGTGCCCACTTCGTTGGGCGGTAAAACTTTTTACTTGTAATGAAATTATGAGTGTGGTTTGGTTAGTACTGAGTGCTATGATTTATTTCCTGGCTGCCAAAAGAAGGGTTATATTTTTACTTCATAAGTATGTATATATTTGCATGCCAATTTGACTATATTACCGTTATTTGTGAGTGTCTTCTTGTTAGTGTCTTATTTGTGAGTGTCTTATCTCTTTAACCATTTATGCAGTAAAAGGGAAATTATATGCAGTAAAAGGGAAAAGTCTTTTGTTTTAAACACTTGAAGCGATAAATTTACTTATTTTTGATAAGAATTCATAATTGTTGATAATATGACCAATAAACATGATCTAACGATTAAAATTATTTTTTTAATATAAAATACTACTTTTTGTAACTTAAATATAAAAGTTAGACATATGCTGTCGCTGACTTTTCCGTATGCATTATAAAGCTCTACAACTTTTCTCTAGAACTTCATCATATATCTCTCTTCGTTAAGGCAGCGTTAGTTAGAAACGTTTTCGTTCGACCGTTTTATCTCCGACTTACTTAGCAAATCCGACTACCATGAAAAAGTGTTTTTATTTTTCGGATTAATATATAGCCTATGACACTCACAAATAATGTGGCTTTCTATTGGTAAAAGAATTTTAAAAATCGGTTCTGTAGATCCAGAGATTACTTCCTACAACCTCACAAACTTTACCTCTTTATAATATTAGTGTAGATTAGATTGCTCAATGTAGTACTACGATTCGGTACCTAGGATTTTACTGTGAAACGCAACGTGTAGATAGCACTTATAGTTCAAAAAAATACTTTATTGATAATAGTGATTAATTGTGTGTCATGAAAGCTGCTCAATAAGCACGAGATATACATATTACTGCAGCATTACAAATTATTCGTTCTTGGACTGATCCAAGAATCAATGCCACTGCTTTTTTGCTAATGGTAGCAAAAAAGAAAGCACACGGCGGCATCTTGATCACTGTGCCAACGCCGCCTAACTAGGCCTAGGTCTGTATTAGAAAATTGTTTTACCTGTACATACGTTTCGATTTATTTAAAAAAAAAAAAACAAAAGAAAAGACAAAAGAATTATGCCATGAAAATCATGCCAAAAAAATATGTTCAATATAGCGGCGTTCGTGGTATAACAGTATGGCGATGTACTTTAGATAGCGCTCTAAAGTCGCCTGTGAAATAATCCTATCATGAAATAAAGTAATAATTTATGAACGATTTTTTTAAATCATAGCGATTTTAATATTATTTACATAAATATGTCAATTTTTAATTTGGTTTACAGGTTTCAATACGTACTGATTATGCACCTTAACTTTCAGATAGACTAATAAACGGCATTCTATCTCTCCGTATTGTATCTGTGATTTAATGAGCCTATATAAAAATGTGATAAATCACACTTATAATTGAATGTTATTATTGTTATCATCGGTTAAATTATTGATTTTTACAATCAATCAGTCCTTTATCTGTAAGATATCGCTATAGCGATAAGGTGTATCCTGAAAACCAGGATAAGAGATATCCTGAGGATACCCCTAATTTGCAGCGTTTGTAGCTTTATTTCATAGTCTTTGTCTATTTATAGTTTTATTTTTTAATCTGTGTTCTTGTTTTTTTTTTTTTTTGTATACGTTTTTTATAACAGCTGCAAATAAATAAATAAATAAATAAAGTTGCCATTTGTGCATAAAGTTCCATGTCCTGCGGAAAATGCTCAGCGTCGCATAGATCGCGTGTTCGATTCACGCGTGCAAGCTCACACCGTCATCCTTACCATCTACGTTCAGTGCAAACGTCGCTCGTGTTTTCCAAAAAATATTATTAGAATTATTATTATATATTATTAGCACACTTCATCTACCGACACTTCAATCGCTGTCCAAAAAATAAAACTATAATCAAGTAGGTTTTCAGATAATCATTGCGTTCTGTCTGTAGGCGTTTTGTTGGATTGGCATGTACTTTGACGGTCATCGTTGAAAATTTCAGCCCTACGAGGTTACTTGATATTGTCTACCAAGATAGAAGATTGTCGCTCTGAGGAGGGATAGGGACCCCGACACCACGGGTAAGAAACGCGGCGGAGGTGTTCTCGTAGGAGTACGAAGAGAGTTAAACGCTTTCAGCAGGGACGATTGGAGCCCGACGAATGCTGAATGGTTCTGGTTTACCATTCCGTCCACATCGCTCATAGCGGACACAGATTTGCATATCGCATGTGTCTATATCACTGGCGAGGAACACGATAGATTAGTGCAGGAGTTTGTAGAATTAATGTGTGATCTCGTTCAAAACCATCCCGCAGACAAATTCTTAGTGGTAGGGGATTTTAATCTCCCAGCGTTAACATGGAGAGATGATGACGATGATAATTACACTAACGCCGGTACTATCGGTTCTATTTTTCTTGATCATGTAGCCTTCGCTGGTCTTATTCAATTTAATCATATAGCAAATGCAACAAATAGAATCTTGGACTTAGCTCTTGCGAATTTTGACATAGAAATTGAACGAGCCTTAAATCCTTTAGTGAAAGAAGATGCTCATCACCCGTCATTTGACATTTTCGTTCCGAACCTTAGATACAAACCTCTTATAACTCCAGCTATCTCTCGAAATAACTTCTCAAAGGCGGATTATCCATCTCTCAATTACTATTTATCACTTATCGACTGGGACAATGTTTTATTGACAGATAACTTAGACAACGCTATTGGTGTATTCTATACTACAATTGGCGCAGGGATCGATTTGCATGTTCCGAGGCAAAAAGTGATATCTAGTAAATATCCAAAGTGGTTCTCGCCAGCTCTAATCAATATTATAAAAGAGAAGATTAAATACCACCGAAAGTGGAGGCGGTACGGGAATCCGCTCGATTATGATGCCTTTTCCTTGCTACGATCGCGACAGAAATCCATGCAGAAAACATGTTATCACTCTTATATTGCAAACAGCGAGAATAGTATAACCAAGAATCCAAAGCAATTTTGGGCATATGTAAAGGGTATTAAAAAAGATCACGCTCTGCCTAGCCGTATGAAACTCAACGGTGTCTTTGCAACGGAGGGCCAAGCGATTAGCGAAAGCTTTGCCGATTATTTTAAATCGACATACATCACCGGGCAACCTGTCTATGTAATGCCGGTTAGTGACAATCTAGATACAATTTGTGGTTTAAGTAATATCCAAATCATCGAATCTCAAGTCCTAAAGTATCTTATGAATTTAGACCGCAATAAAGGACCTGGTAGCGATGGTATACCACCTATTTTTGCCATCAACTGTGCGAAGGAACTTTCCCGGCCACTAACATTGCTCTTTCGACGCTCTATAAATGAGGGCGTATTTCCTTCTGCTTGGAAAGAAGCCATCGTCGTACCGGTACATAAAGGAGGCGCTAAAAACTGCGTAGAAAACTATAGGCCTATTTCAATATTGCCAGTTTTTAGCAAGCTCTTGGAAAAGGTTGTTTACGACCAGCTATATCAAGCTCTCGCTAGCTCGTTCACAGAGCACCAACACGGGTTTCTTAAAAATCGGTCGGTTGTTACAAACCTCGCTCATTTTACTGATTATACTTTGGGACGTATGGATCGGCGTATTCAGGTGGACGCGATATATACTGACTTCTCAAAGGCCTTTGATCGTGTCAATCATTTTGAGCTAATAGCTCGTCTGTCGTCTATGGGCATACATGGAGATCTGTTAAGGTGGATAGCATCCTACGTTTCCAAGCGAAGGCAGGCCGTTGTCGTTGGTGGATTTAGATCTAGTTTCTTTGGCATTGAGTCTGGTGTTCCACAGGGATCCCATTTAGGGCCTTTGCTTTTTAATGTTTATATTAACGACATCGGTACTTGCTTTAATCACTGCGACTATCTCCTTTACGCAGATGATTTGAAAATCTTCATGGGAGTGAAGAACCATGGCGAATGTCAACTGATCCAGGAAGATCTGAATCGTTTCACTCGTTTTTGTGAACAGCGTAAACTTTCTTTAAATGTAGCTAAGTGCCATAAAATCTCATTTTCGCGAAATGTCAATATTATTAACTTTAAATATACAATTGGCAATGATGACATTCTGGAAGTAGATCGAGTGCGTGATCTAGGAGTCATCTTAGATCGCAAGCTTTTAATGGATAAGCACATTGATTCAGTCGTCAACAGGGCTTACAGCACCCTTGGTTTTATTATGAGAGTTTGTAGACCTCTTAAAAACACTCATTCTTTGACAACGGTTTATGTTGCATACGTACGCAGCCTGCTTGAATTTGCTTCTAATATTTGGTCTCCACAGTATGCTACATACAAGCTGAGGATTGAGCGTATTCAAAAACGATTTATACGTCATCTAAATTACCGCTTATTTTCCAACGGCTTGTCGTACGCTGAAGGTCTGCAACGCTACGGTTTAGAGACATTAGAGGACCGGCGAGTAGTATCAGATATGTCGTTTCTACATAAAATTGTTCATACTGGGTTGGACAGTTCATACCTCCTGAGTAGGGTGAGCATACGAGCGCCTTCCCGACTCGCACGTGCTCACTCAACTTTTTACGTACCAAGGTTCAACACTAACTATGGTTCCAATTCGTTATTGCCGCGCGTTATGCATGCATACAATGTATGCTTTAACGATATTGACATATTTAACCATCAGAATAGTCGATCCTTTGTTAAGGAGGTACGTGAAAAGCTGATTATCAGATCGGATTGAATTAGCATGCACAAACACTCACATGCACATTCGCACTACAGATACACACACCCACACACACATATATACACGCACACACATATACAAATACACACATACACACACTCACACATACACGCTCTCCATCACACAAACACACACTAACATCCATACACTCGCACCTAGCGATTTTAACTGTTACTTTTAAATTCTTTTTGGTTTTATTTATTTTGTATTGTTTAGCATATTTAATCCTTATATAGCAAATAATTTAAAACATCATTGGCTTTGTTACTGGTATATATATTATGCTTATACGTATTTTTTATGCTGTATGTTTTTAAGAAAAATAAAATAAAATAAAAATAAGAAATATAGATTCGCATCTGAAACGATAGTATACTATCACGATTTAGCGTTCCTATTTCCGTTATGCGCGCCCCGCAATGATTGCTCGGGACAGCGATTTATGCGCGCGCTGAAACCGGGATAATGTTTCTTCCGAGGAATTCCTTTCGCAATATTGTTAAAAAATGACCATACTAATCGCCCCATGTCTGCGATTGCCCTCAGTCCTTTTTTACCCTCTATCCTTTGGCACACTTATAAGTAGAAATCTGAGAACGGTCCGGAAGCTTCCAATGAAGAAAAATACTGCTTTTTTGTTGGACGATGGTTTGTACAGGGCGTTTCATTTGTGAATTATTTGCCCATCTATAAGTTAGAATGAGATAGCCAACGTGGCCTTCTTGGTAGTTTCATAAAGCGAGTCATAGCTTAGGGTTGCCGTATTATTTTTAATCTCATACGGGACATCTGGATGAGAGGAGGGGTCACCAAAAACCAACTTTTGTTTTCGATTTTTTTTTTGGTTAAATATACGTTTCAGTTATAATAAATATTTATTTTGAATAATATGTTTTTTTGTAAACGGTACGTACCTACAAATAGGTACCTAATGAAATCTCAACACAATAAAATGTTACCCTTAAAATCATAGGTATAAATTTTTCATGACCCCTTAAGGCGACATGAGACCTCAGAAAAATATCCGAAATTGGCGGACACGCGAAAAAATGGGCGGGTTCAATTTTGTAAATCCAATAAAACCAATAAAAATCCAGCGTTAACGAAGCGTCAAGGGCAGATTCTACGTCCGCTCACGCCGGGTACCAGGCGCTTACTAAAAGTTATATTGCAGCGCTAGCACAGAATAACTATCTTTACGCAGTGGTGGTATAGGGGTGTTAATAGCAAAGCATATTTAGCGTAACTAACAGAGCGCTCTCACGTTTTAATTCATTGTAATTAATTTAGGGCCTAAATAAAAAATGTGGCTAAGTGCTGCCCTAGAGAATTAATCAGTCAATATAATGAAATTATAATAAAACACACTCACCGCTTACATTTTAGAAGTAATCGCGCCTGACAGTTTTCGAAGTCAGTTTAAAGCCTTAATGTCGAAGGCAATGATCAACTTTTTTGAGTCGAAATTTTAAATGGGTTCCTTATCGAGGTATTGTTTTAGAAACTTTTTTTAAATTAATGCTTATATATTTCAAAAAACGCATAAAACTAAAATTCTTCAGATATGGTCGTTCCCAGGTACCATGTCGCCTTAATTTAACTTATTCACTATTTTGTTTTTATATATTAAGAATCTTTGTCGTTATTGGTGACATATTTAATTCGCCCAAATGTAAATGTTTTTATCAATGTCAAGATTCGCAAAACAATCCTTCATATAAACAGTTACTGCAACCTGATGATCCATTATAACTAATCGAGATTCTAGGTATGGTACCGATAGAGATACTAGGTTTGAATTAAGAAGACTTTCTTGGCAAAAGACACTATTTTTTGTAAGCTTTGCATGGTGCGCAGCATCATTATAACCTCCGTGGCCAACGAAAAACTCGTAGTAATTACATATTTTACAGCAAACTGTCTAGTGTGTATGGTACCTTCCATGCTGAATCCAGTGAAATTTCTTTGTCCATTCTGCATTGGATCTGCAATAAAAGGAGATTTTTTATACGCTAGTTGCGTAATTCCTGCGCCACCTGAAAATGCTATCACCAATAAAATATTGTAACAAGTCACAACATCCAACCGCAAAACGCAATCATCATCATCATCATAAGTTTTTTATTCAAAATAGTACGAAATCGTAACTTTTTGACGTCAATAATGCATACAAACATACATAAATGATAAAAAATTAAGATATTGTGACATTATAACAAATTATTGTGACATATAACGTGATATTAATTATCGAGGTAACCATTTTATTTCCAAGGGTCTTTGTCGTCTAGATAATCATTTATTTTATAGTAGCCCTTTAAGTACAGCTTCTTCTTAATAAATGACTTAAATTGTATCACAGATAAATTTTGCATGTTTACTGGGACTTTATTGTAGAAGCGTATACATTGCCCTTTGAATGATTTTGTGGTTTTGGAGAGTCGACTTTTATGGTCAGCAAGTTTATTTTTATTTCTAGTATTGACACCATGCCTATCAGAGTTTTTTAAAAACAGTTCTTTATTTTTATGCACATACATTAAGTTTTCATAGATGTAATGAGATGCAAGTGTCAAAATATTGATTTCTTTAAATTTTCCGCGTAACGACTGTCTAGCACCCAACTTATAAATAGCGCGGATGGCTCGTTTCTGTAGTATAAATATTTTATCAGCGTCAGCAGTATGACCCCACAGCAAGATGCCATACGACATCAAGCTGTGAAAATAGCTGAAGTAAACCAGCCTCGCGGTGTCTATATCTGTTAAATTACGTTTATGCCGCAGAACTTAGCCTGTCGGCCAATTTCTTAATGTGTGGTCCCCATTGTAGCTTTTTATCTAAAGTGATACCAAGGAATACAGTGGAATCGACCAGTTCTAGGCTCTTATTTTTTATGATAATATTTGGCCCTATCTGCTTTACATTTGAAAGTGAGAATTTTATACATTTTGTTTTCTTTTCATTTAGTAGCAGATTGTTTGCTGTGAACCATTCCACAACATTCGAGATAGAATCATTCACATCGTCATAATTATTTTGTTGTCTACCTACTTTGAATAGCAAAGAGGTATCATCTGCGAATAAAACTATCTCACAATTTGGTTTTACTGTGTAAGGTAAATCATTTATATAAATAAGAAAAAGAAACGGTCCAAGTATTGAACCTTGTGGTACTCCCATGTATACTAACGAGCCGGATGATCTCTCTCCGCCAACATCAACCTTCTAAACCCTGTCATTTAAATAGTTTTTAAGAAGGGCTAATGAACTACCTGTAATGCCGTAGTGTTCAAGTTTCCTAACCAATGTGTCGTGCTGTACGCAGTCAAAGGCCTTGGAAAGGTCACAAAATATGCCGACTACATCTCGTGACTCCTCCCAGGCATTAAAAATTTCATGAATAAGCTCAACACCTGCATCGGTTGTTGAACGACCCCGTGTGAATAGATCGTTTTGTAAGTGAATTCTTTCCTTTCTTAACACCCTATTTTCTTTATAAATTTTATTTTTCCTGACAATTTTCTCAGTCTTTCTTATAAATCTATTTATTTTAACATATTTTTTAAATTTCTTTTTGCTACAACTTAAATAAGTCTTTGAGGTACCGGCAATTACACCTGCCGTTCCTACCAATTCGTCAAATAGTGAATGAACCCGTGATGTCTCGGCTTCATTGTTCATACTTTGAAGCCGTGATATATGTGCGTGTGCGTCCCGTAGCTCTGTCTCCAATATTGTAATACGCCGAAGTGCAGAGTCATACGCGGCGCAGTCGCGATCAAGGTCCTCCACTACTCGCTGAAGCTGGTCTCTTTGGTCTGTCATGTCTCTGAACTGAAGGTGCATTTCCGCCATCCCCTTTTTAAGATTTTTGTGTTTATCTAATAACTCCAAAATTTCCTTCTCAGCGCCCTCTCGCTCTTGTATCAGCTGTTCGTTTAAAGTCTTGCTCGACTGTATAAGTCAGTTGCAGTATATTCTCTAGCTGACGAGTAGCACCGGCACGAGTCAAGGCCATTTCAGAAAGCATAAAACACAAGATAATAATAATAAAATCAGTTAAAATAAACACAGTTCAATCACAGATTATTGCGTAATACAAAAGCTAATGGAAATTTACTTGACTTGTGAAAGTATGATTGCATTCGCTACAAACAAACACTTCGAATTCCTATGAGCGGCATCTGAATGCTTTATCAGATATTCTTGAATTATTTAACATTTATATTGGTGTTTTCCATCAGTAAGCTTCAATGATTGTTAAAAATTGAGCAGTTACATTGTTAATTTTAGATCTCAAATCTTCGAAGGTTTTGCACCCGTCAGTTTTGCACTGCGATATTATGCATTCATTGTAGTCCTTTGATGCATTGATTTATTTTATACTGTAGTAACGCCACCAATAATTTTAAACGACTTAGTAACTCAACATCATTTGATTTAACAATCCAAAAATTCCTTCAAAATTTAACACAGTTTAGCTGTCAAACTTTGTTGAGTCATTTAGAGTTCAGTTTGATTAGTTAGTCTTTTATTTTACATGTCCAAGGTCTTTAAGAGGCCGAAAAAAATTGTTGGTTGCAATATTTTTAAGCTTAACTCATTCGAAATAATTTTAATTTATGAAAAATTCACAGAGTAAATAACAACACACAAGCACTTTCGAGAACGCGCTTTCGAGAAGCGTACATCTTTCGATGCGGGACAATATGACAAAGTACGGGACGCGGGATTTAGGGTTGAAATGCGGGACTGTCCCGCTGAATGGGGGACTTACCAATCCTGCATTAACTTCTATGACAGTCTTGGGAAACAAGACATACGTTGAGAAAAACAAAGACGTGAGACTGACTAAATTAATGGCCAAACAAGGACTCAGTCCCGACCAGACCTTTTACCATGCTCGATAATGTATGGGACTGTATGACCATTCCTGGCATGTAAAACGTCGTTGCCGACTTTACAGGTCTGGCAGTATTAAACACGCTGCATCTCTGCACTGAACTGACAACCTACCTTTACGTTTGACACTACGTTGCATTATTGTAACGCCACTGTAGAGCAGTAAGATGCGCCCTGCCGATACTTTTAAATGCCACGATGTCACCATTACCGCAATATGGTTAACACCTTTAAAACCAGTGTGTAGCACCAATCAAACCATGCAAACCATGACATGATTACCCTATTTACCAGGCCTTCCATCGGCATTCACCCCTCATTGAATCAACCAGCCAACTAAGATGACCACCTTTTAACAACGATAAAATTTACTGCGTTTGCGTTCGATCGATCTAAATTACACTTAAAATCGACCATATTAAAGCGCAACAAAACTACACTCACACATAGACGTCGTAACATTTTTGTTGTTATGAATAAGCTGACTGCCAGCCGACGGTTGTATCTTGTGGTGAGAGAACCGAACAGTTGCATTTTAAAGTATTGGAAATACGCATAATACACCATTTTTATAGATCAATAATAACAATAATAGCATTCAATTAGTAAAGTCATCTATCGCATATTTTATATAGGCTTTATCATAGAAATAATACGGAGAGATAGATGGCCATCTAATTAGTCTATCTGAATATTAATGTGCGTAACTATTACGTATTGGAATCTGTATACCAAATTTAAAATTTACATATTTATGTAAATCATATTAAAATAATAAGAGTTATGATTTAAAAATTCGTTTGTTATTAATTATTTTCTTATTTTATACCGTAAATATAGGCATGTTTAGAGCGCCATCTACAGTGCGCCGCCATACTGTTATACCACGAAAATCACCATATCGAACAAAATAAATCAATAGTAAAAATATTTTTTAAAATTAAGTTTTTATTGAAATGGTCTGAAACAAAGAATATAATCTTTGAAATGAATCAATTCCATAATGTACAATTACATTATACAATTTTATATGATATAAAAGCTTGTCGCGAGATTTTCTTGTATTATTTTATTTCTGAAAAATACATACTACTTACTTAGAATTGCTTGTGTCGGGTTACCTATATTCTTGTGACGAATTTGATGTAATATAAAATTGTATAATGTAACAAAATGATGGGGTTGTTTACCTCTACTTACATCAAACTTTAATGTTTAAGTTTAAAAATTGTGAAAAATACATATTACTTAGAATTTCTTGTGTCGAAATGCCTATATTCTTGCGACAAATTTTATATAATATAAAATTGTATAATGTCACAAAATGATGGGTTTTGATTTATCTACTTACTTCAGAGTTTAAATATTGTTTCATTTTACTGTTCTGTACATTTCATTTTACTTAGTTATAGTAATAGTACTTAGATTATTTTACTGTTACTACCTATTAAGTTATTTATTTTTTAGTTTTCACTAGACATGTTTCTAAATCTGTTCATTTCTAAGGCTATCATAATTGAATGCGTATACAAAAGTAGTCCCCTCGTTGAAGGTCAACCCTGGGCGCAGCAGTCCTATTACGGTGAAACTTATAATGGGCTATCATAATTGAATGCGTATACAAAATTTCGTGTCTGTGCTGTTGACCGTTGACGAGCCCCTCAACAGGAGCCAACCCTGGGTGCAACAGCCATGTCATGGTGAAACTTAGAACGTGGTGTCATAATTGAATGCGTGTCAAAAAAATAAGAGGAAGTGGTAGAACTATTAATTCTGCTTGCAAGGTTTGACCTAAACTGACAAACATTGCAAGGTAAATAAGAGCTTGTAAACATTGCAAGGTACATAAAGGCTTGTGCTAATAGATGATTAATCAATGTTGGAAATGTGATTGCTATCTACACGTTGCGTTTTTTAGTAAAATCCTGGTTGCTAAATTGTAGTATGACGTTGATCAATCTAACACTATATAATCAATGGTGGTACAAGCGACTGAGTACAACATCCCACTCCACCTGGCCTTTATCGACTACGAGAAGGCATTCGATTCTCTTAAAATATGGGCAGTTCTCGCAGTAATGGACAAGGCGAGATTCGACTCCAGATACTCAAAGCTTATTCGCCATATATACGACAATGCCACGCTGCAAGTCATGCTTGAGGACGACATGGTGACGGAGAAGATCCGGATCGAGAGGCGTACGACAGGGCGACACGATCTTCACTAAGCAATTCACTCTGGCACTAAAAAACGTTTTAAAGAGCCTGCCTTGGGAAGGAAAGTGTATCAACGTGGATGGGTCGTACCTGAACCACCTCAGGTTCGCCGATGACATCGTACTGATCAGCAGTGACCTATCACAACTCAAGACCATGCTCGAAGAACTCCACGCAGGATCAGTGAGAGTGAGTCTGAAGATGAACTTTCAGAAAACAAAGATCCTGAACCTGGGCTCAGGATCTTTGGGGTCTAGACCCCGTCCAGATCACCGTTGAGAGCCAGCTACTCGAACTTGACCACTACATCTATGTTGGCCACAAACTCAAACTGGGCCTTTGCCCAGTTTGAGTTTACTCCAAGACAACCAAGACAACCAACGTGTAGAAGTTGTCAGACGTGTGGGATTGGCTTCGGCGACCTTCGGAAACCTTGCCTACATCCTGAGAGACCCAGCGATGCCCATCAACCTAAAGCGGAAGGTGTATGAGACATGCGTGCTGCCAGTAGCAACGTATGGCCTTAAAAATGCCTCTAACGCAGAGCAGTGCCAACCGCCTTAGAATATACCAAACGGGCATGGAGAGAGCAACGCAGGACACCAGTCTCCGTGACAGAGTTCGTAATGAAGAAATACGAAGGCGCATGGGGGGTAATAGATGTCATGAAGCGTATTGCCAGACTGAAGTGGGGCTGGGCAGTACACTTCGCAAGGCAGGATGACTCGAGGTGGCCGAAGAGGATTGTCCAGTGGAGACCAAGAACCACAAAGCGAAGCGTAGGGAGACCACAACTACGATGGCTGGACGACATCAGAAAAGCAGCAGAGACCAACTGGCTGAGGGCAGCAGCTGACAGACAGACATGGAAGAAGAAGGAAGAGGCCTACGTCCACGAGTGGACCAAACCATGCTGATGAAGAGGAAGAGGTACCTTATGAGAGAACCGCGATTTCCGCGTGTCAGAAGGGAAGTGTATGAGTGGTATGAGAATGAGGGAGTAAAACGCTCGCATGCGGCGAAATAGTTATTCTAAACCCAATACCGCATTACAAATTCATCCCTTAGCTCTCGGAATATGATATATGGACGTGTGTGCACAAAGTCGCACGTCAGATGACCGTGCATTTTGTGTCGTGGCGCGGCGTGTCGGATGATATTAACATATCGGCGCTTAATTGAGGGATTGGGGAGGCGTTGAGGTTGAGGCCGATATATACGAGTGGCCTGTCGCTACGAGTGTGATACCGCGCTACAAATGACACTCGACAGTCGACACGTCTCTTGAGTCGCGTGGAGTGGGGACCAGACTTCGAGACTTCAAGACTTCGAGATTTCGAGCCTTTGAGCCGACCAGTCCAATGTTTCACTGCCCGACGGACCACCGACGAGCGTCTTCTATTGTTATTCAAAGCGGGTACATATTTACAATAAATTTACAATAAAATGACACGCGCCTCTCGATAATCGTACTGTATCACACCACCTGACTTTAAAATATACAAAATCTCATATACGAGTACTTACAAACATTCAGAACACAGTTTGTAAGCCAGCGACAAAAAGTGCAAGAGTTTTGGAAAGCTGATACTTTCAGATCAGACAGTACTTTAGCCATAGCATGGCCGGCCGGTAAAGTCGGCAGGCCAGATTCAGGGACACCTGGAGCTGGCGTACTAAGAAAGGTGTAATTTTAATTAGTACCTCCAAAGTGTTTTGTATAAGCTGAAAATACATCAGTAGACAGTGGATGCAATAAAGAACTCGAAACGTATGGTCAGACTGCTTCATAAACGAACGCGTGGCATCAGCATCTCCATATGAGACTAACGAGGAGCTCTCAAACATTTTCGATTGTCGCTTGCAATAACAACATCGGATCTAATAGACCTCTTGCCAGAATGTGTCGCGTTTTTGATAAATCGTGTAAAGGATTAGATGTATTTTATGATTCCATAAATATAATAAAAGATTCGATCACACCTAGCTTATCTCCTACTTTTTAAGATTTCACTAACTGCCATCCTAATGTACTGTATTATTAGATTATTATATTATAACATACTATTGTATTATATCATATTATGTATAATAAATATTATTAGCCAATTACTCATACTTCTATTTTGCTCTATCCAAATAACCTTATTAACAACTTATTTAATTATTTCCTTTCTTACCCTTATATTATTATTAGCTTTATTATATACTAGCTGCGCCCAGAGGTTTCACCCGCGTGGTGATGGAAAATTGTGATAATGATGATAGAAAACCATACATCTTTATAAATTATAGCCTATATGTTATTCTGATGTGTAAGCTATATTATTGTAAAGTTTCATCAAAATCCATTCAGTAGTTTTTGCGTGAAAGAGTAACAAACATCCATACAAAGATACAAACTTTCGCGTTTATAATATTAGTTGGATAGCCTATTATTCTGATGTGTAAGCTATATTATTGTAAAGTTTCATCAAATTCCATTCAGTAGTTTTTGCGTGAAAGAGTAACAAACATCCATACATACATACAAACTTTCGCGTTTATAATATTAGTAGGATAGTAGGATAGAATTTAAATTTCGAATGTCAATTTCTTAGTTTTCTTTCCTACTTACTTGACAGTTGTCGTATATTTTAGATAATTCACACAATATTTTTATAAATTATAGCCTATGTGTTATTCTGATGTGTAAGCTATATTATTGTAAAGTTTCATCAAAATCCATTCAGTAGTTTTTGCGTGAAAGAGTAACAAACATCCATACATACATACAAACTTTCGCGTTTATAATATTAGTAGGATATTTTTCTACTATCAACGTGTTCATGTTATTTCTATGTTAATGTGTAATGCAAGCATTGCAAACTATTCATAGGATAGTAAATTTGTTTCGTTTAAATATGTTTTTAAGATACTAGTATTATATATTTACTATTTGTAAGTTTGCTATAAAATAAAATAAATAAATAAATACATGTCACGCATCGGTCTATGACGCATCGGTCAACTAGGCCGCACAATATAATGGTCGCGATGGCGCGATATAATGTTATGGAGACGCTGACGCCACGCGTTCGATTATGACGCAGTCTGTCTATATTTTTCGAGTTCTTTATTTCATCCACTGTCTACTGATGTATTTTCAGCTTTTGCAAAACACTTTAGGGGTACTAATAAAAATCACACATTTCCTAGTACGCCAGCGCCAGGTATCCCGGCATCAGGCTTGCTGATTTTACCCCGACATTGTATGACCAAAATACTGTCTGATCTGAAAGTATCAGCTTTTCCAAAACTCTTGCACTTTTTTATCGCTGGCTCTTAGACTAACAGGTTATTTAGACATTTTTAATTCAATCTGATAATTGTTCCTTGTACCAAACAATTGTTTAGTTTTAGACTTTTATTTTTTTCAATAGTCACGTGATGAATCCGGCAGGTCCGACAGTATCAGATATAATTTGGATAATAAAGAGATTTTTGTTTTTGTTTTATAGGGCCACCACAATGGCAGATAGAGAAGAGGATGACAATGCCAGAAAGAAGGAGACTTAGGACCATGCAGCGGTATTAAAGTGGTATCTAAAGAAATGCTGTGGTCATTACACTCCCTATACGTCATACTTATCTAGTAGATTTCTAACTGAACTAGGCAATAAGGCTTATTACTTCGACTTGCAAGCCTACATAGTGTCTCCCGGTGCTGTCGCATATTACCTACCCCCTCCGTAAATCCCCCGCATATGAAGTCTTAATGCATATGAAAAGCTGCTGGAAATACCGAAAAATTCGATCCACGAGAATATAGCCAACCAGCCAGTCCTGAAGCTCAAGTCCCGCCAACCCTTTTGGAAAGTAGGGACAGCCTGAAACGGCAATAAAATTATTAGTTAAAAAAAAACACTAAAAACACGCTTTTATAAATGATCTTAAATCGTGGTCAAAGTTCATTACAAGACCTTTCTAACAAGTCCAAACACGGCTATGATACGATATTCCATCATGGAATGCTACTGCCTATCTTCCGGCTTCATCATCAGACTTTGAAACCTAATCGTGCTCAAAGTTCATTCCAAGACTTTTCTAACAAGTCCAAACACAGCTATGATACGATGTTCCATCATGAAGTTTCAGTTCATATCTTCCGACTCCATCATCAGATCAGTTCGACAGTACCATATTATTGTATTGTCATCAGAACTACATACAGCTGCAAATTTTCATGACTCTTCGATCCTTGGATGATAGTTAAATTAGTTAGATAATAGTTAGTTACATACAGGTCGACCTAATAAAAGCGTGGTAAAAAATAGACGCAGGCATGTCATGACCAATGGGACGTTACCAACAAAAATTTCATTATGGACCAAAGAGTTCTAAGGCTAATTATATACCGCACGGATTTTTTACCGTACGGTAGGTTAGCCACGCCGTAGTAAAAACGTGAGCTCTTGTCCACGCCACGGTTTTTTCATACTACGACGCTAGTCGCCTCATAGACATCAATTTTGTAAACAATATTCAAGGTAACGAAATAATTGTTCGCCGTGAAAACGTCCGGTTGCCTAAACAAATTCTCATAAACTGCCATTACAACACTGATACAAATTGCACCGTGCGTAAACGCGGCGTGCAGACGGACAGACACGGTGCATCTGAGATGAAACTTGAAAGCCAATAGCAAACTAGACTCTTTACTATTGTTGAATTTAATCTATTGTATGTGGTGGTGAACGGTTTCGTGCAGCTTGAGCCACAAGATCCATATTGTTCTCGGATCGGCTCAACTCACGATTCAGCTGCTATTCAGAAGCCTCCTCGAGTGGAAGGCAACCCCGGGTAAGACTCCCGTGTCCCAGGCCTCAGAGCTGGTGGAACGGTTTCTCCCGGCGGGATTGCATCCCGGCGCCACTAAACGGTTTGCGCACCGGACGGCGATTCCAATCGGTTGTGCATTCTGACTAATTGCTGAAGAGGTCTGGAGACTATGGAAATACACTGTTTCCTAAGCAGCGGGGGTGGATGTTGACCTGTTATCATGCCACTCTTGAAATGACCTTGGGCCACTCGATCCCGTGTGGCACTACGGGCAAAGAACGCCCAGGTCCGCAATAAATTATAACTGAATTACCGCTGTAATACAACAGGTAGAGGTCGTGTAAGCGACTTCGGACCCGTAACCAGTCGGGAGGAAGGAGGTATCCTGAAGGTTAATTCCAGATGGAGATATCCTGCCATAACTGGTAGTCAGGGGGCGAAGCTGCCCGCTGGGTACCTTTCTTGGTGCCTCGCCGTAAGGCGTTGGCCTCTGACGGGCAGGTGGCGGAGCTTGACGGTGGATTGTTTTGTCCTAAGTCTTCTGCGCTCACCTTACGGGAGACAGAACGATACATTTCGTTAAAACTTCCTGAGGTGACGGGTTCGCCCGTTGTAGTTCACAACTCTAGTTGTTGTATATGATACACTAACCAAAATATACACGTATACGGAAATACACATGTTTCAACAAGTATTACGTATATTAATCGGACTCTGGTACATACGTATGAATTAACATGACGCGTGGCGGTAGTTACCGTGTCGTAATGTTAAAATATAATGTTTTTTCGTTACGTCGCGACCTTGGGATCTCGCTTCTAACATGACAGCATGTAGTAGTATACGTACAGTTATACGTACAGTTATAGTCGGACACATGAATCATGTGGAAACTACTGTTTACTGCTATTTCAGTTTTAACTGTAAGGAAAATGTTTATACATATAATCGAGTAAATGGAGTTTCAATAATATTCCATGTAATTCAACAAAATTACGATTGAAACATCGTTATTCTTTATAAAAACGTAATAATAAAATGGTAATGTAAAAATCAATCCATTATTATTACCAGTATACCACATAACTGATTGAAATAAATTTAAATTAAAAATTACTTGAATACAAATAATAGTATTTAAATAAATCGATCTCGCCACACTTGTGAGAAGCATCAGTTGGACGCGTCTCGATAGCTTTTGTGTCGTCGCCGTTTATTTATTTCGGCGGCATTATGATTAAGTGGAAAGGGATATTTTTTAGGTGATGCGGGCTAGACGTAGTAAAACAAACGTAAATTTACATCCATATGTAGGTATGCAGTCGGCCACGCGTCATTTCAATAGAATCGAAACACATCAAGTATCGCCGCCCCGCGCCCGCATGAACAGAGTGGAAATGGGATATTTAACATTTTTTAATTGTTTTTTTTATGGAACGCTAATAACATGATTACGTAAAAAAATAGTTGACAGTAAGATATCGCTATAGCGATAAGTCCGCCATTTGTGCATAAATTGTCTTTTTTTTATAAAACCAGTGAATTATTTATTAAGTTATTTATGTTTTTATAGCACAATAAAGTTATTCTATTCTATTATATTACCATATATCTAGTTTATTCAGTGACAACTACAAAACGTTTGAAATCGTTCTGAAATTAGCTATATCTTTTATAATTCAGTAAACATAGCGACATACCTTGCAACATACCTTGCAACATACCTTGCTAAAAGGCGGGGTAGTTTTATTGTTTTGCAAGTTGGTGTATCAACTATACAGTTTGGTGTCCAGACCAATATAAATTCGAGTAAGTGTCCGCGTTTTGAGATCCTGGGACTCCTAAATCTGACTTCTCTTTCTTCTTTCGTGCGCACGTGCACAGTATACCGACAGAACAGTAGGTGCGATCTCGAGCGACAATGCATTTCGGGGATAGAGTGCGACGGAAGTGAGCAAAGGGGTACGTCTCGACGGACGCCTTTGGTTAGCGTTTCGCGCGTGCGAAGGTTGGCGAATTTCTCAAACATTTGACATCCACTCCGGCGGGGCAATAAACACGTGGCGGCCATATTGCCGCCTTATGCGCATATGTGTGCCCTTAGCGCTCGTGACGTAGATCGCTTCGATTTCAATTTTGTTCTAAGAGACGCTACTGTCTGGTGTACTGTGGCGCGTGCGTGCGTGTATCTCAGTAACTAGAGCGTTGAAACAGAGATTTGAAAAGGTGATGAGATATATTCGTATATAGACAGCCTTTCCAAAATTAAAAGGTTTTAGAATCGAATGCAACTAAATAATCGCACTTATTGTACATGAATGCAAAAAAATATCGCTAAAACCTAGAAGAGTGACGAATTGTATGTTACTTTACCAAGATGGCATTCGGGAAAGTATGTGATACCGTGTATTTATATCAGAACTTTCCCGGGTATTAAAATTTTCCCATTTTATCTCTCGCGTTTTTTTAACTATGTGGATAACTTGAATTTTTTTTTACCAAAAACGGTCAACGGAGAAAATGTGAATTTATCGACTCTATATAACTATTAAGAATTTATTAAGAGTAAAGCAAAGGGCCAGTCATGCTTCCCGAATGTACACCATATGAAATATGCAACTTCTCGCTAAGGTATAAATACTTGCCAAATATTTATGACGATTATAACAGCTGCAAAGTCATACCTGTTACAGTTACCTGCTCTAAGATTGACGAATTGAAATTATAGCTCATTTATTGCGCTTTCTATAATTTTAATTAAAGTAATTAGGATAAATCTTGTTCGACAATTATTCACATCTTCCATGTGCCCGTCTTTCAAAATTGGATTTATTAAGGCAAGTTTTAAATTATTCGGAAAAACACATGACTCAAAACATAAGTTGACACTAAATAGGACAGAAACGCGTGAAGTTTGTAGCCTGACGTTGGTGCCGTTTGTTTCTATCCTATTTATAATGTCAAACAACCGCGATAGTCTTCGATTTCATAAGTGGACAATATGTACGACTGGCGACACAAAAAAAGATATAGGACTTTAATTATTTCAGAGAATGTCGTTACTACCAGCGGACTTGCTTCTTTTTATATCTTTATTAATTTTCAATGTGTCTTTGTTGTCAACTGGATTTTATTCAAAATATGGTGAATTTATTTCGCTTACTCGTAAATATTAGTTCTTGCCATTAGTCTTCGCTTATTGGTGTTTGCTAATTTTTCCTCTGATATTTTAAGGTTTTTAAAAATAATTGCGGCCGATCTTGCTCCTACATTAGAGAAAAAATCATTGATTTCATTGCAGACTTCCAGAGGAGAAAGCTACAATGTTTTAAGCCAGTACATTAGATACCTGAGAGACACTGCTTTTAACCTATCGGGAATATCTCACGTCATTAATAGTCGTCCGCATTTTATGTGTATCGTTACCAATGTCATTGAATTTACCTCTAAAATAACTGGCATTCGTTGATGATTTAATAAGTTTTTTGGGCCGATTTCTGCACGGGCTATATTAATTTTGTGCTTCTTGACTAGTTTCTTTCTTTAATTTAGTTAATTTCTTTATAGATCTATATAGACTAAAAAGATATTTCTTTATAGACTAAAAAGTTAATTTCTTTATAGATCTTTCTGTTGAGCTCGTCTTTAGAATTAATGTATTTTATTAGCCCAACTGTGATCCACGGTTTTAGTTTCTTTTTCCTATGGCCAAAAATGTTGCGACCTTATTATTCAGTGGCAAACATTGCCGGAATTGTTTGAAAAAACTGCACAAGGATTAAACGTTGCCAAGTAATGGCTAAACCACAAGTTGCCCTCACTAAACGCTAAAAATACAAAATATTAACATTTAGTAAAACAACGATTGGTCAGCTATCAAACAGTATGGTTATCGGAATACATCTATGTAGTAAAGAGTCAAACAATTGTAAATATCCAGCAGTAGAGCGAGTTAAGTTGATGAATTATCTAGGTATTTTTATTGATCAAATTTTACGATGTTGTGAACATATTGATACTTCAACAATCCAGGTCAGAAACCTAATATTATGGACTCAACTTCAGTCAAAATGTTATACTTTTGTCTATGTCAATCTATTTTCAATGTTTTTTGCACCTTTATGATAAAATTAACATGCATTTTATTGTGTGCCTACGAATAAATAAATAAGTAAATAAATAAGCATTAGGCAACGGAAAGAGGCGAATTCCGGTTTTTGAAAAAGAACATCAAATACAAACGAGATATTGAACACTCTAAACTGATCAAGTATCTGAGATAAATACCGCGGGTCAATTAAAAAACCTTTTTGAAACTTGGCCGATTCGGCCCTGTCTGTTAAGTGGATTAAGGTAACACAAAACGGTTCGAGAACCCAAAGAAAATACTCGTAACTTTTTAGAGCGACACCTCATCAATGGCGATTGAAAAAACAATACTTAGAGTTGCACGAGCGTAAATAAAGATCGGTCTATGACGAAAGAGAAAATCGAATATATAGAAATTGTTAATTCATCGGTAAAATAGGTCTGCATAAAGCCTGCGGCCCTCGGGGACTCCGAAATATTAGGTAATGATACATTATTTTACTCTCAGGATTTAAAGGCATATTACAGGGATGCCGAAACCGGGGAGCAGCGAAGGCAACTGCCCCCCACCCCCTCCCCTAACATTTGGCAGGGGTGAATTTGCCTCCCCTAAAAATGCTATATTTCTTGGCTTTACCATATCGAATATCGATTATCGATTGATTTAATCTCGATTCGATTAAAGGATTGATAATGCAGTAAATATTCTGTGAAAACCCTCAGAATATATAAATTAGATTTCAATTTGGAGAGACTTGCAGCCCGGTTGGAAATCGTACCGACAGTTCTTGATGGCAGTGAACAGACAGTGGCAAATCTAGCGGTGGTCTTGAAATCAAAGTCCACTACCACGAGGACCAAGTTTAGCTATCGTACAATATTGTTAATTATTTTAATCATACAGAAAGTATGATTAAACGACCTTTCAGATTGTGATTCGTGACACGAATCTCAAGACCATTTTCTGGTATAAATGTCTTGAAGACATTATATTTTGCCCATGCGCAATACTGTGGAATTTGCGTCCTCAATTTGGAATCTGCAATATTCGGTTTATAAAAGCAGGGTAAATATACAAAGGCGTTTTTTTTAAATATCTTAATTTTCGTGACCCCTTGGGACTTCCAATGTACGAGAGCGGAATGGACTACTTCGGTATAAATTCACTAGATCGGCGCACAGTGTCTCATATGGTACTGTCACACAAAGTCATCCACAATACTATAGACAGTGCATATCTTGTTGAAAACTTGTGCTTTTTCGTACATCCGCGAGTGGTTTGCAATTCTCTTACGTTTACGGAAAGCTACGGGAAAACTATCGCTTACAGGCTGATGTGCACATACGATTCTCGTTTCTCCGCCAACCGACGTTCGTCCAGCAACTATTTAAATCGATTCAACTTATTGAGTTTGCTAGTACTTAAATTTGAATACACACTTAGTATAAATATACACGTGTAAAATTATATGCAAAAAACACACAAGCATCTACTATAAACATTCTTAAATCTAAGTCATCTAAGTACTTATATACTATTATTCAACACAACAGTAAGTACCAGCTATACATATATAAATCTATACATATATCCACATACCATCGTCCAACTCCTTTTTCCTAATTACTTCCAATTCTTTACCTTTCTCAGCTACTTTCTATTGAATTTAAATAACTTAGTATTTAATTTGAATTTGTAATTTTTTATTTGAATATGGTAATATTTCTTAAAACTCTAACCATCGCAGGAACGATTATCGGCCGATTTTTTTTTCTGTATAAGTATGTATAACACGCTAGATTATTGTATGCTCTGTATGTTTTCTGAAATGATTAATTAAATAAATAAAAAGATTTGAAAAATTCTATTGATAATCTGTTTTTTTCATTTATGGAAAGGTAGAACCCCCCTCCACTTCCTTCCTTTGAGGGGGAATGAAACAAGAAATGGGAAGACTTCACTGAAAATTGCCATATAAATTTCCAGCGCAGTGCCCGCGTCTTGAAAATTACTTATACGTATCAAATTATTACCAGTTACTTTTATAATAAGTTTTTTTTTAAATTTATTTATTTATTTTGTTTATTCACTTATTACTAATCAACATAACAGTAAAACCAAGGCACTGAGAAGTAAAATTAATAAAGATATTACCGTAACTATACAAATAAAATGACACTTATAATACTAGCTATCATATATGAATAAGGAATTAATAGCTTGCAATTTAAACAAGTGAGGGTTGGCGGTAAAAATATCGAAATCTGGTGCCATCGAGTGAATTTCATTTAAGAGCCGCAAAGCACGCGCCAACAAGTTCCACCTTGTAAGGTTAGTGCGCGAGAACGGCTCCGCGAAAAGATGGTGCAATCGAGCACGAAGATAATTGTTAAGTGGTTAAAAAATACCAGACATGGATTTCAAAGCAAACGCAAGTAATGATTAAAGTTCAAAACATTCAATAAATCTCCAAAAACGAAAGTAATTCGACATTGTCTGGGGTCCAATGGATTTCTTGATATTTTTACTAAAAACTTTATTTACACAGAAAATAGGCATTCTCTGAAAAAAAATAGCAAAACTGATTATGAGTGGCTTCATGATCTGTAGTTGTCGAGAAACTACTATATTCGCAGGTGAAAAATGTCAAACTTGTTAAATTCATAATGTTAAATTCGTGGCTTACCGGACGTCGCGACAACTGACGAAATAGAGGGCGGAGAGCGCTGTTCTTCGTCTGTAATAAGGGAATTCAAAATTTGACCAAAGTTTTATCAAAAGTATTCAACGAACTGAAATAATATAAATTCATTGAGGGGTTTGTACCTTTTTCTTATCATTTAGTTAAACGCAAACTCGTATAATGTGACTCTCTAACAATAACTCTTCATGACTTTCTAACAATACGTAGAACAAAACCACTGCTCCGTGAACAAAACAATAAAAACAATGGTATACTGCGATGCTGGAGGTGTATGTATGTGTATGTTGAGAAATGTGTAAAATTTTCGCATAAAAAGGGGTCTAAAGATTTGATTCCTGAATATACGCATCTTTGTGCTGTCTTGAAAAAGAATAGTTTAAACAATATAATATGTTCATTGTACAGAGTTTGCCTATTGTAGACCAAATTTCATGCAAAAATAGTTGATTCTAAAGTCGAGATTTGACAAACTGATCAGAGATACCGGCAATTTTGCATCAAAACGGCGGCCTTTTTAAAATTAAAAAGGATTGCTGGTCCTAGAAATATTAATGAATGTGACTTAGAATTCTGAGTACATTGTCTACAACTCTTAATTACGTTACTTATATTCGGCTGGTTTTTAATATAAAATGTGAAAATATGAAAATTTAATACTTCATAACTCCGTTATTTTCAATAATAATAATAATAATAATAATAATAAAACGCTTTATTGCCTGCAAACAATATTTTAGAGCTAACCTGTCAATGCTAGAATGAAATAGAAAAATGTGTTAGAATCCTGAGAATAGTGCCAGTAACTTTGTTAAAAGTCATTTCCTAATTTCTTAATAGCTTTTGTGGTTTCCGTGTTTAAAAATAAAATTTCAAATAATGGTTAGAAAATAAAGAAACTGTAAATAGAACCTGAAAATTGTTACTATGCAAATAAATTATCGCGATTATGCCAATACCTAGAGCAGTGACTATGTATATTACTTCGTCACGGCGAAATTCGGTAAAGTAGGTATTGTATATGGCAATGTGTATCAACCAGATTTTTATTTTTTATTTTAGAATACACATTTTCTGTGCAAACGAAGTTTTCAGTGAAAATAACAGAAACTACATTATAGGGTACCCCGGAAATCGCCTTCTAATATCAGATTTATTTTACACTCAGAATAATATTTTTTGTTTTTTTTTTGCATCGTCTTAAGAAACAGTTCGTACTTAGTCTATTTTTTTTGGCTGACGTAGCGCGCAACATGTGGCGTTTATGGTCCTGCACCGAGTAAAAAACGTCAGACAGGATTGGAAGCAGTCTGACACTTATCGTGGTCATAATCGACTGCCGGTCGTATTAAACTGCCGTATAAGTTTAACGATTCCGATGATGTACGGCAGGCAGAGATTTTACTTAGATACACATACATACCAACATAATTATATGTACGATATCTAAAGAAATTGATGACGTGTCGATTGAAATAAATTACCCATATGATGTAATAAGGAAAATTGTGTCGTGCAACTACAAGCCGAAATCCCAAGTATGTATTTTTTAAAATAAAAGGACATCACTAAATGTTACAAAATGGTAGGACCACAATAATACGAGAGCGGGATGATAGGTACCTACCTGTCCTAGCAAGGAAATACTCATTTTAATATTTTTAAGGTAGTCTCTTTTATGCTCTACCCACTTAGTATCTAGGCCCCAAAGCAGTTTTGCACTCCATAACATGACTTTCTTTGAGCCCTGCAGAATACTCTTCTGAATCAGCTGTAACGTCGTAATTCATCTCCAATTTCTGCCCACAAAAAAGGTTTTGAGCTTGGAAAATAGATCGCCTGGACGAATACTCACGGTGCTATGTCAGGTGAAAAATAGGATTAATCTTAGTGTAATTCGTTGATTTTCGCCATAGCCGTGTGAGCCCTTGCTTTGTCATGATGGAGGATGATATTTTTTTAATGGTATTTTTTGCAAAATAAATTGATGTAACTTGTATTTAACTACTACTAGCAACAGTTTGACCATTCAGACGGTAATTTGTCATAAAAATTCCCTTTGCATCACAGAAGACGAACGACATGTCTAGAACTTTCTTTGGAGCCGAATACTCAGCTTCTGTCCACTGTTTTGTTTGAATTTTGGATTCAGGTGTATAAAAGCGGACCCACGATTCATCGGTTGTTACAAATCATCGCAAAAACATCTGCACCTTTACTCTTAAAACGCTCTAAATTTTTTTATTCGAATTGTTTCTACACGACTGCCCAACAAAAAAGGAGTGTAATGTGTTCAGGGTTAATCTATGTATGTTTTCCGTTTCTTTATTCCACCATAACTTCTAAAATCTTCAACCGATTTAGAAGTGTGTGGTATTGTTAGAATCTTTATGTCATTCCGAGTGTCATAGTTACTTTTACTGTCCAAATATCAAGTAAGTATTTGTCTAAATGTCCAAATGTCAATAAACTAATATAAATATATAGTGTTTCGTGTCAAATAAAAGGTAGGTATGATTAAGTACGTTCAGGAAATATACATGTATCTATATGGATAAATACATAAACCACAAATATTTCATAATAAACTGAATGTCATAGAGTACCTTAACTGTAAAAATATCAATTAAATAGTTGTATAAATGTCCATTTCTCCAAATATCAAGAATGAATATAAATATATCGTGTTTAGTGACAAATGAGTAAAAATATATGTACCCTATATGGATAAACACAAAAACCACAAATATTTCTTAAAAAACCGTAATAAAAATACAGTAGTTCGCTTCCTGTAACGGCAGTCGTTTTTTTTTATTTCTTTTTAATATATTTGCTTGTTTGATCGAGATTAAATAAACGCGGCACCCAACGGGCGCATAGCTTTTTCACATGCAATGTTTCCCTCAGGATATAATGTACTCGTTCTGTAGAGATGCCTATAGGTGTCATCTATTCTGATAATTTTAATCGTCGATCTGACCAGAGCAGACAGAGATTATTTCCGGAGTTGTGACGATTTTGGACATCTGGGTCGGGGTTCTTCTTGAACGCTTATACGGCTGCGTTTAAACTCATGCGCCAGTACTTGACTTCGGTATAAATGAGAGTACTTTCACACAAAACAATTTTTAATTCTTCAAAAATATCTGCTTCCTTCAAATCCTTTAGATAAAGAAACTTTATCACTGCTCATCTTCATCTTCAGTAACAACATAAGAATTGTTTAAATGTCAGTTTTCTTAAAAGTATCACTCCATCGATTTAAAATTTAGAATATTGGTAGTTAGAAACCTCTTTTTAAAAATGTGATAAAATTTTTAACCGATCTTTTTAAGTAGTGTAGGCAAAGGACTTATACCTTATGACTTATACCCTCAAGTAATTGCTGATAACGTAAAGAAGGCGAATTCCTTTTTTCAATTCTTGATTCGGCGCAAACCAAAGCACAAATAAGACATTTGAAAGTTTATAACGGTACATCCCTTTATAAGCTTTCAAGAAGTATTGTTTGTGTATTTCTTTTCTTTTTAGTTTACACAACATAGAGATTTGAAACAAAAGCATTTCCTATTTTTTGTTTTACAGAATATCAGCAAATCCCAATTGGATAAAGCATCGCATAACGTAGTACATAGATTAAAGAATATAGATTAAAAGACATAGAATATAGATTAAAAGACCCAAATATTAAATTTATGGTAAACCGAAAACAAAGGACAGAATCCTAAGAAAACTTTTTATTTAACAAAAACAATGAGCATGCACTGCATTATATGTATAACATCGGCCATTACATATATAAAATATCTAGGGGTATTATTGATCAAAATCTGAAACGAGAAGAACATACTTTCGAATTAAGTAGACGTGTTCGAGGGCTCAATTATATTTAGAAAAAGTTAAGAAATATTTGTCGTCTCAAAAACAACTTCATCGACATACTATGATTTCACCCAAACCATAATTAACTATGGTGTAATTGGATGGGGCTCTGCTGAAACCGTAATGCATCCGCTCGAATTACTGATGGCTTATATGAAGAATTCCAAGATATATGAAGATAATTGTATGAAATATATATATATATATATATATATATATATATATATATATATATATATATATATATATATATATATATATATATATATATATATATATATATATATATATATATATATATATATATATATATATATATATATATATATATATATATATATATATATATACATATATATATATAGGCTAGCGCTTAAACTGCCCTCTCTGCTCTACGCCAACTCCAGAATAACCAAAAATTCGATTCTGTGCAATTCCAAAGATCCGGCAATATCGAAGCACGTAATAAGTGGCTGTAGTGATTCAAATGAACTACAAGCCCGCGTAGACTTCCACAAAAGGTTCCTTACTGGAATCAGCCAGAATGGCACTGGTCTGGGGTATGGCAGTACAACCACGAGCGACGTGGACTTGAAGAAGTCTCTTTTGCGGGGAGATTACGACAGCAAGAGTATGGCTCATGCTATTGGCCTTCAATGCCAGAATGACTGGACAACAATTGGTGACTTTTGCATTCCGCCTCCAATGCACTGGAAGGTAATGCTCTATGACTGGACGCCAGAGATGCTGAAATTTTATTTGAATGCCTTTCAGCATACACTTCCAGACCCCAGTAACCTCGCTCGTTGGAGCTTTGCCGAGGATAGTTCTTGTCCCCTCTGTAGCAATACCCCTTGCACAGCTAGACACATTCTAGCTGGCTGCAAGGTGGCCTTAGATCAAGGACGGTACACTTACCGCCATGACAAAGTTCTCGCTGTTATTCGCGAGGTAATTAGTCTCTCAGTGGCTCGTGCCAAGAAGGGTTTGACAGTATCCTCCAAACCCCCAATACAGTTTGTGCGGGATGGCTCTAAAGGCAAAAAACATTTAACTACAAAACCTTTCTCAATAATCGAGAAAGCTACAGATTGGACTCTGGAGGTTGATTCGGTCTCTAAGCAGTATAAATTCCCTGAAAGTCTCGGATGCACAGCCCTCCGTCCAGATATAACTCTTTACTCTCTATCTCGGAAGGTGGCTCTTATTGTAGAATTAACTGTTCCATGGGAATCAAATATCCCAAAAGACCACGAGTACAAATTAAATAAATACCATGATCTTGCAAATGCCGTAACCCGGAACGGCTTCACTGTTCACCTTCACGCGGTGGAAGTTGGCGCTCGTGGCCTGCCAGCTAAATCTCTATTTCACCTCTTTAAAGATCTTGGCCTTTCCAGAAAAATAATCAACTCTTTCTTAGAAAAATTATCTAAAACTGCGATTTGCGCATCTCAAATTCTATGGCTTCGAAGGGGGAGTGAATGGGTGGCAAGGTGAACGCTCACATGTGGCAAGACAGCTGTCCTAAACCTACCACAGCCGGTTCGTAAGTCCGGAATCCACTGCTCACCCCCCAGAAGTGTAAAAAATAGTATTATGATGGGCCCGACTCCGGTCGGTGAATTCCATGGCAGCTCCGTTTGTATTTATTATATATATATATATATATATATATATATAT